>CAEFZY010044678.1:0-31305 GCA_903066815.1 Brachyrhaphis roseni
ATACATATATATATATATATATATATATATATATAGCTCTGGAAAAAATTAAGAAACCACTTAAAATGATCAGTTTCTCAGATTTTACTTTTTATTGGTATATGTTTGAGTAAAATGTTCTTTCATTCTTTGAACTACTGACAACATGTCTGCAAAATTCCAAACAGAAATTGGTAACACTTTATTTTGAGGGTCATAAACATGACATAACACCTGTTATGAACATCAACGACTCTTGTCCTGAAGTGTCATTCGGAAAATAATGACACTTTTAATGCAAAGTTGTACTAAACATTGCAGTAAATTATCATTAAAAGTGTAAACTTTGTATTATTCACTAATTAATGACACTTTTAATATAAAGTTAAATTAAAACTTGTTTTAAAAGTCCATTAAAAGTGCCAACTTTGTATGATCTTGTAAATAATGACACTTTAATGCAAAGTTGGCACTTTGAAAGCAACTTTGCATAAAAGTGTCATTATTTACCAAATGATACTTCATGACATCAGTCATAAGCGTTCATGAAGACTCCGTCATGTTCATAACAGGGGTTATGTCACTTTTATGACAGTGTCATGTTAGTCTTATGCACACCCCTTCAAATAAAGTGTTTCCCCAAAATGTAGTATTTATTTGCAGAAAATTAAAAATTGTCAAAATAACTAAAAAGATGCAGCACTTTCAGACCTCAGATAATGCAAAGAAAACAAGTTCATATTCATTTAGTAACAATAACACCAATGTTTTAACTCAGAAAGAGTTCAGAAATCATTATTTGGTTGAATAATAATCAATCAATAATTGATTGATCAACCTTTTCTATGAGGTTCAGTGCAGTGGTCTCTTCATTTTTTCCACAACTGTATAAAGAAAATCGGAATATAATAGGTCATTTTTGTAAATTGATTTGAATGCATCTATGCATTGTAACAAACAGTAGTCATAATAATATTCTGCTAATGGGACTGTAATTTTATATCTTACAGTAAAGGATATAATCATTGATCTCACAACAAAGTGCATTGGAGAGCATGTTTGTTTGTCGATGCACCTGCAATCTGAGCAAAGAACGGGGTTTTAAATGTGTCAGGTTTAATGAACAGGAAGAAAATTGGATTTTTCAGCATCTGACCTGTTGACAACTGGCTGATTTCAATCACTGGTAAAACGGATTGTCACATCACAAAAATGAAAGAATAGCATGCATAGCCATGTTGTACCCTCCTGCTAGATGTTTGCATTAAAGCCGTGCTGTTTTTGTTTTTTTTAAACTATCTATATTCTTTCTCTAAAAAATATTTCTGTATTTAAATTACAAGTTCAGATTCTGCGACGGTTTAATGAGGGTTTTTTTTTTCTTTTTTATGACAACGGCCGTCAGAGCAGTTACTGACCAGGCGAATGGAAAGGAGGAGAAATATCGCAAAAATTCAAAAACACCTCAAGCATAACAAGCATATAGAGGATGAAATGAAAGAGAAAACTGGTCAAACAGCAGGAAGGAAAGAAAAACACAGGAAATACCTCGTATGCTTGAAAATGTGAAGTGAAAGATTGGTAATTTGACACAGTGGAGGTGCAAACCTACAGCGGAAAGTAGCCAGAGCTAAACACACACACACCAAAAAATGAAATGACTGAACCCGGCTCAGAACCGTGACAACACCCCAGAGTAATTAAAGGTAGGGGCGTGTAACATAATGTCCCTGCATCCTAATTTAGAAGAAGAGGGTTCCGCCACCACCTCGGAAAAGAGATGCTTTCCAGCAAAGGTACGACAAATCCTGAGAGGGGGAAGAAAGAAAAAAGAAAAAAACATCAGAGTCTGCGTAGGTGTGTGTATTTTACCTAAAGAATTGGTTCTTTTATTTCTTGGTGGAACAGAGCGACAGCGGGAGGCAGCGCTCAAGAATGACTGAAACCCGCTGATATCAAAGAGGTTAAAAAGAGAGGAGGAGACACGGAGGAGAGCCTTACCGGCCAGTGTAGCATGACTTAGCTGCTACATAAATAGAAATGTTTTACCAAATTACGTTTATCACGTTACACAGCGCCTTCAATTATCCTTTGATGAACAGCGGGTCGCCTTTTCTCAATTGATTATTGAAAAGGCTGACATATTTTCACATTAGTTCTGGGGTAACATTTTCCGTAATTAAACCAAACTGGGCTAATGGAGGTTGGTCGCTGGTGCTCAGACGGAGCTGGAAGTGACATCGGAAGTCAGGCAGGATTGTTGGAGAACGAGAAAAGAGGCGAGGAGGAACCATCGGCAGGTAAAATTTAACACGGTTTTATATGTAACACCAAAGGAAAAGTTATTTAAATGTTCTTAATCTACTTACTGCTGCTAAAATAGTATTTAATGCAACGATATGATAAGGAAAATAGTTGCTTTTTATTTAAAGATAATGTACGTTGAATGTGCAGACATGTATTTTAATGCTAAGTTTATCAGCTAGCTTGTCACCTACATTGTGTATTTCTTTTAAATCAGTATGTGGTACCTGGACAAGTTAAATCTTAATATTTGAGACTCGCCTTTAGTTGGTTCAAAAAAATTCTGGTTCCTCTTTACGAGGCTCCTACACAACAACAGTGTTTTCAGTCAGAGAGTTCTTCAGTCGCTGCGATACAGACCTCTACAGGAGAACCTCTCTGCCCACAGCACCTACAACAACTCTTTGAAGAAACTATCAAATAATATTTTATTACCAGGGTTACAAAGCCAGTTTACTTCCCTCTGCTGTTAATAACACATTTTTGAATCGAACTGAAGTGAAATGAATTGAATTTAAACATTCCAGAAGCAACAGGGTATTTCTCTTTTATTTAAACAGCTGCATACAGTTTTCAGTATGTGAGTATTTGAGAGCCACTCTAAAAACTTCCAGATTTCTGTCAATTTTAATGTAGGTTACACACCAAATATACCTTAGTATGCCTTGATACGCACAAGTCATAAACCCATATCTACAGTCTTCCTCATCTTTGCTCTTAGGGGAACAGCCAATCAGCAGCATGGAAAATGAAAGGCGCTCATCGATTGGCTGCTTTGCGAATGCCAGTCAGTAGCTTGTCAAGCAGAATTGCGCCGAGGTATTTCTGCGTTTTGAGTTGCATTTTCTTTAGTTGCATTTAGGCAAATTTTCCACAAACGACTCGAAAGTCAAACAGGTGAATCCGCAACTACTGAACTGTAAATAAGCAGGGGTGCACTGCATACACATTTATTGTAAAATAACAATAGATGGTTAACAAGTTCCTACAAATTGTAACTTTGTTGTTGTTTCTTTCTGTGCTGCCATCGATTTGTTTTGGTTCCTTTTCAAATACTGACCGGAAAACTGACGTCCGGTGCTCCGAGCTGACTGACATATCTCAGCAGAGATAAATTCAACTGTTAGGTGGAAATTAGGAAGATTCTATTTTTTTTTTTGCATGATTTTTTGGCATTCGTGGGAATGACTGACTGACAAAGTGTAAACCGTCTTTGAGGGTCCTGAAAAATGTCATACAAGTCATTTGATTTCACAGTAGTAAAAAAGGGTTAAAAATTCTGCACAAACAGAATGAAATTGTCTTCTCCATTTTGAGACCTTGAAGTAAAGATGAACAAATTCAGTCCCTTTAATTCCACATTAGTCAGAAACTCTGAAACAGATGCTAACTTTAGCCTCATTAGCAGCTAACAGTTTGGAATTTGAAGCTTTCTCAGCTCCTACAAATCGTCATCATTCATCTTTTCTTATCAGTTACAATTAATTGTGCAGTGGATTTGAAATCCTTCCATGCAATACTTCGAAAAAGGAAAAACAAAGAACGGTGCCTTCTTCATTGCTAATGTAGCAAAGTTTTATCACCACAACAGGGCGAATCGGGATCTGCTTCCTTTCTTGTTTCAAAGTACGTATCTCAGATGGAGATACAACAGGGTTTCGAACCGAGTGTCAGAACGAAATCTCAGATTTACTTCAGCAGACGCAGTCACAAGCCGCAAACAACTGAATGAAGCTTTGCGAGGCAAACCTCAAGAGTTATGATGATATTTTATGATTACTAGACATCAGGATTTGTTGGACCCCTAAGGAGAATGTGAGCTGAATGTCACGTAAACCAGACAAAAATCATCACTATATTTCCGGCATTTGGAAGGAGGTTAAACATCAAAATTGCTCAGTGGTTTTAAAACCCAAATGTTGAACATTAAAGAGGTCATACTTGTGTTATTAATCCTACAAATAAAAATCAAAAGAAAACAGCATCAGCTGGTCTGTCTGAGTTATAAAAAGCCTCTGCTGTACGAGAGGCTAATTACGCTACCTTTTCATGGGCACGCTCATTCTCACCGTCCTCTTGCTGCTTATCTTTCCTCCTTCACTTCTGGAATTGACATGTTGGCATCTGTCAGACACCGCTGCACTCCTCAGACTCGTCCTCCGGCAGGAAAGCATCAACAGCCGTCAGTCCAGTCAGCGAAAAGGCCCCATCGCTCGTTAGGCTGCATACGGTTTTTTGAACTGAAATGCAAATATCTGCGTAATTACCGAGGCCTGAGTAAGCACTTGTTACCGATTGGCTGGAGGACATCGTCTTTTTTCTTTTCTTTTTTTTTTTTTCAAACTTTTTTCAAGACATCTCTCTTCTAAATGCCTGATCACAGTGCTGAATTAAAAAGGTTTGAGTGTGCCATTTATGGCAAGCGTAGCAGATAATGGTTTGGAGAAAATGGGTTTTTCAAATTGCCTCCAACATTTACAGTCTCCTAGTTAGCATTCGGTCTTTATGAGAGTAACGATGATGGAAAATATCGCTTAGTTGGGATTTAATTCGAGTGAATTAAGATAGGTTAACCCGCATCTGTTGACATTACAGGATAATGTCTCTGGAAAAACAAAAACAAACATCTTGTGAACGAGTAATTTGAAGAAACTTGCACATTAAAGTAAAATTAAAAGGATTTTGGAGGCTTCATTTTTTATTATTTTTTTGGGTGCATGTAAGAGGACAAAGCTTCGCTAAACTGGTATTAAAACTACAATTAAATCAAACACCAAAATGAAGACCCACTCAAACAGAAATGCGTGCCGTTTCCTTGTTCGTTTTAATCGAGCGCTGAGTTATTTACACTCGACAGCTTGTGGATCTTGAATTCAATTTGAGTGCCCTCATTTCTCTGATAAATATTCATCCAAGTATTGTTCTTGTGGATAACATGCATTTGTCAGCGGTGGAGGTGGCCAAGACGGGATGGCAGACCTGCCAAATACGTACAAGTTTTCTGTGCTGAGGATATTGGATTTCAGAGATTTGTAAATTATAAATTGAAATCTTCTGGAACTCGTCACGCGAAAAGTGATCTGTTGTCCAAGAACTCTCTTGTGAGTTCTGAAATAATTCCCGATTTTCTTCATGCCCTTCTTTCGGGGCAGCGTCCAACCACAGTGGACATGTTGTTCCTTAATTATTTTTTAAAAACTTGCCATAATTATTTTGGTTTTTTTCCCCTTTTTCTTCCTGTACACACCCTTAATATTTTCCATTTCTCTTGAAGTGTTTATCGAGTGAATGACGCAGCGCCTTGCAAAAATACTTGTACTTCTTGATCTTTTATTGGATTTTGTGATGGGACGTCCTCCATTTTTTGTATTTTACTATAATTTAATGTGATTGACGAAGACAAGGGCTGCACAGTGGTGCAGTTGGTAGCACTGTTGCCTCGCAGCAAGAAGGTCCTGGGTTCGATTCCCGGCCTGGTTAATTGAACTCTCTAAATTCTCCCTAGGTGAGTGTGTGTGCATGGTTGTGTGTCCTGTCTGTCTCTGCAGCTCCTCCAGAGTGAACATCCACATCTTGATTGACTTGTAGTTGTGCAAAAAAAGACATTAGAATAGGTATTTTTATTTGTAAAAATGTGGTGTTAGACCGTCAAGCCACCAAACAATTTGTTCTCGTCTATCGCATAAAATCTCAATAATTCACACTAATGTGTGGTTGTGAGGCGAGAGCATTATAATATTTTACCTTGAATCAGCGAGAGAGGTTCTTTAACAAAGCGGCAGCTGCCGGTCCATACTCACCAGCTATAAATGAGTTATACTGCCTCAAAATAGATTGCTGCCATTAGACCTTCAAATAAAGTCATTGATGGTATTTTCTTTCACAGTCTAGCTGTTGCCCTTGCCTTGAAATAAGACAAGCATGAATGTTACCTTAAACGTAAATGTTACATGGTGGCTATAAACGACGTTGTTCCGGGGCTTGGGGGACCGCGCAATGTCAAAGCGGACCCTCGTTTCCTTTGTAAACAGGCTCCATTATTCTTAGAATCGTGGCGGAAAGTTTGCCAGTGAAGTTTGACTGGGCTGCGTTAAAGTAAGAATCGCAGCAGTTTCACAAGGTTAGCACGGAGACAAAGGCTAAAAGAGTTGAAACCGGCCGTACGGTTTAATGAGCCGGCATGCGGCTCGGAGGAAGACAAAGCGGGGGCAAAGAAGAGAGAGGAGGAAGACAGAAGGGCTTTTTGGCAAGTCAGGCCATCAAGCGGCGTAACCGCGAGCCCCTCATTAGATGGAGAAGATGAACATACTTGGCTCGTCGTTTTCAGCCTTTTTAGCAATCGGCGGCACGATCCGTTTCAAACCAAGGCAGGAAACGGAATGAAACGTGAACAGGTGTTTCAGAGCACCGGACAGGGCTTGAGGACTTTTCAACTTTCTGACGCAACGCTGACATTTATTTGGCAATCTCAAGTTCTAATTAGGCAGTGAGGGGATTACAGTTGTTTCACCTAAGCTCTCTTATCCAGGAGGCTCGGAGAAAGAGCGTTTAAACAATGCGAGTGAAATGGATTTTAGGTGTTTTTCCTCCCTAAGATGTTGCGAGACACAAATCTCCTTTTGGCAGCTCCGCAGCCGTGATAACCTCTGTGGATTCGGAGGGAGGAGGAGGAGGAGGAGGATGAGGAAGAGGATGGGGAGGGCTACAATAGCCTGAGATACAGAGACATCTGCAAATGTGCCAATGCAGCAACACATATGGACATACGTAGAGACACACACACACACACACACAGTGCTCCAGCTCCTCTAACCTCCCCGGTGTGTTTGTCTTTTCATGCAAACACGGGTCTAAGTGGCCACATCAGGCACACAGCCACGCACTCAAACTCCCTCCTCGCCTTTTTGAGGCCCAAGGGGTTTTGCAAGAATGGATTTGTCTATTAGCTCGTAAAGAACATTGCTCAGTGCCATATCGATCATCTGAGCTGTAACGTTTAGGGTCTTTAAGTTGTAGAGTTGATCTAGTGGTACACGGACTCCCCTGGCTATTTTACCAGAGTGAGAGATGATCAACTTAACCCCGCCGCAGCGCCCGGCCAGAGGAAATGCTATAAACACGTCCGCCGGAGCCAGAAACTGTTTTTATTGAACCGCCCGCTCAGGCGTCCAGGAGAAGCCGGAGAGGCACGGTGGATCCGCCAGGCCGCTCTGCAGCTGTGCTGCTTTAACGGCGGCCTCATCACACAGTTAGCCATGCAAGCCTCGGTTCTTGACAAGCTGTCAGGATGTTGGACCCCACCTTGTTGTCCTAATGATGGACCTTTACAGCTCACTGATCCAAACGAGGGGCCTGCTGGACTGTACAAGTGGGCTGATGTGTGTGTGTGTGTGTGTGAGGGTGATGGGGGTTAGGAATTTATACGAGTGATGGCGTTTGCTCTAAATGAGAGGGACAGAGTTGGACATATAAAAGAAAAAAAAGATAATTTTCTGTTCCGTCTGCCAGTAAATGCTTTTGCCACTTCTCCATTCTCATTTCGCTGCCATGGCAACAGTCATCAAATCGGAACATCAGCCGTGGCTTTCATGTCGTCGCCGACTGCATGCAGGCTGCCTGTATACATAAACGGCGCGATGGAAACATCACACGCTCCAGCCACTACTTGCCATTTTAATAAGCAGCCACATCATCCTGCACAATCCCGCCATCACCTACACAGCAAAGGAGGTGAGAGGAGTGCTGCCTCTTTTTTTTTTTTTCATAAAACAGGCTTAAAACTGCTTTTAGCTTCCAGCGCTGTTGGAGTATTAAAATGAGAGGAGAGCACTGAGAGTGGCACATGAATAAACTCACGGCGGAAAGGAACAATAGCCCCTGAGAGTGTACAGAGAGATTAGTGCAAATCAGAGCGTTCTGCACCGGGCGGGAGTGGGGCGGAGGACACAAAGGTACCTGTGTGGACACACACACGCGCGCACACCCCGGGATGCCCACATGTGCTCCTGCTGCTTTGTGTTATGTTTTGGTTTTGTTCAGTTTGCATGTAGGTCTGTGGACTATGTATTTTTTAAGGGTGGTTGAAGGTTTACCTGCAGTTCAGTTTGACTGGCATGCAGGAGGTAAGCAATACTTTTTTTTTCTCTTTTTTTTAAAGTAAGAAAGAGAAATATTTGATATGTTTCTTTGCTGGGTGTGAGAAAAAGCAGTGCCTTTCTTTTTTCCTTTTTGTTTTGAGTGGGCAGCCGCAAACTCCTAATGAACAATTATAGGGGCCGGTAAAGAAAAGTAAGCAAATTCTGGAGGTTTTATTTTCAGAATCTGTCACCCAGCAGCACCTTTGTTAAAAAAAAAAATAGAAAAAAGGCAGAATAATAACGGAAGAGCCTCATTGCTGTTGTGATAACCGGAATCATCATCTGAGCCAGCACTGGAGATTCGAATGCATTTGCCGAGAGGATGACAGCGATCGCCTTCCCTGCTTTTAAGAGCCGCTGCCGTTTCAGTTTCAGTGCTCCCGGTAATGGCTGCTCCCACAAAGCTGCGAGGGAACGGCCTCGGCTGCGGCCGCATCAGCGGCCGTTGTTAAAGGCTTGTCATCGCGAGCCGTGGTGCCAGCAGTAAAAGCTGTCGTTAAATGGCACGGTGCCCGAGCCTGTCAGACCTCCAGGGCGCGTGCACCACCTGTCATTATCCATGCTCAGCTCTGGCAGCTTCGGACAGCTAATGGTCCACTGGGTCTCGCCCAACAATCTGCTGACCAGTATGAGTTCTGCTGGTGGATTCGCTGGACACCTACGCACAGATCGCCACCGTGAACGTGGAAACTAGAAAACTTTCAGGCACGAGAGGAGCCGAAGAAAAACTAAAGAGGGAGTGACGGACTAAATATTGCATAAATACAATTAGTTTATTTTGTTTTGATTTCATGTCATAGCAGCAAACCCTGTTGAATTTACACATCCTCCCAAGGGTAAGACATGGCGGTGGCAGCATTGTGATAAGGGATGCTTCCCTTCAACGTGAAGGACAAATAATCTAAACAGAAAGCCAGAACTTCAGATTGGATTCAAAGCATCTGCAAACTACTCTCACGTCTTGACAATTAGATTTAGGTTTGGACTTTAGACTTTGACTTGGCCATCCTAAAACATATAGTCGAAACCATTTTCTAAACCGTATATAATCTGAAATCTAAACCATTTTAGATTATATGTTCTAAGATGGCCCAGTCAAAGTCTAAACCTACATGAAATTGTCAATTCAGACCAAGCCTTGAGAGATGCTTTGAATCCAATCTTACTGAGCTTTATTTGTTTTGCATAGGAGAACTGGTCAAAGGTTGTTGTCTCTAGCAGCTGAAAAACGTATCAATATATTTCTTATCAGTCGATATTGATTATTATTGATTCATTTTTCTTGTCATAAATATCTAAAATACTGCTAAACTGGTGACTTAACATTTTCTGTTTTATCTGCGGTTTCCTCTTGAGCTGTTGTGCTCATTTTCTCCTTTCACTCCGCCCCATTGTTCTAAGCAATTACGACGGCGAAACCTGAAAAAAGTTACTCAACGAGTTGTTGCTCGGTAACCAAAGTGTGAGTGAGTTAGTCGATTCCACCATCTTTTCCTAGCTGGCTGTGAGAAGTTGAACGGCTAAAGCCTTTCCTCTGCCTACTACATCCCCCACAATGCCGTGCGGTTTTGGATCGGAATTCAGTGAAATTGTTGAATATTCTATCGGACATATTATCCATCGATACTGATCAATAGATAATACATTTCTACAGTGAGATATATTGTTATTGATTAATTGTCCGGCTCCAGTTTCAAGATAGTCAGAGCTGGTAGAGATCGACCCCAAACTATTTACATCTACAGTTGCAGCAATAACTTTTGCTACAAAGTATTACTCTTAGAGAGACTGATGACCAATGCATGGCACTGCTTACTTTATGTTTCGAGAATGATACATCCATTCTTTTTACTTTCATGCTCTAATTTCTATTTGCACATCTAATTAAAGTCCAATAAAACCCATAAAAGTTTATGGCTGTGATGTCACACAATTGCTGCCATGTCTCAGGGTGTGAACACTTTTGCGAGGCACTGTAAGCAAATAGTTGCTGTTAGTCTTTAGTGGACTCTTATTCCTCCTTGGAGAATAGTCTGCATAAATTATGGCTCTGCCTTGAAACCTTTCGTCACATGCGTCTTTTAATTGAACGAAGACGCCACAGCACAAAGCTGTTAATTGTTAGCGTTAATTAAGGTAAACATTAAATGAAGAGACTTTTAATTGCTTTCTCGTGATGAGGGTGGGGATCTGGGGGTGACCAGAATCGGTAAGAGTAAATAACTGAAAGCTCCTCCAGGCGTCGGCCTGTGTCTCCTCCTCGTCTGACGGTGCTGCAGCCGCGTCGCACACCTACGGGCCCGACCGAGCTGTCGGCATCGCGGTTGGGCTTCTTTTGTCAAGTGGCATTGATTTGATGTATGTATGTGCTTAATGCTAAACCGGCAGTCCCCGAAGAGATGCATTTGTTACAATGAGACATGACAGACTGGCAGAAGATGTCACCTTCATAAAGAGAAGCCATCGAATCCTCCGCTAGGTGACATCAAGCAAACAAGCCGAGGCTATTTTTAGCCCTTTTTTTTTTGTTTTATTTATTTAAAGGGGGCTTTTGTTGATCAGAGTGAACCCGTTCTGCTCAAAATGTTAAGTATTAACTTTAGCCTCTTGTGTTCTTGATCTCTGTCCAATATTGCATTGTGAATGTAATGATATTACTGGGGATTGTGTTGATTTTTTTCTCTTTTTTTTCTTTTGAATTTATTTTTGAATAAGAAACATGTACAAAAGATTCTTGTTTTTCATGTTTTTAATTCTAATTTCAGACCAAAAATGAAAAAAATTATAATAATTGAAAAACGGGCACGAGGGCCAAATTTGATTTTAATGTTTCATAGTTTTGATTGATGTTGCCCTGTAATTGTGGGCAACCTCTACTTCAGTCTTCAGAGTTTTGCAGATTTTGGTTCATTGGTTGCTCTGTGTTATGCTCCATCCATCTTCCCATCAATCCTGATTAGTGGTTGTTTTTTTTCTCAGCTCAAAAAAACCCTAATCAGTGTTTTGATGATGTTTTCAGTAGGATGCTGTGTTTTACTTTATTTATTCTTGAAAATGCTGGGACCTTCCTTGTAAAGATGTATTTATGTTAAGATTAAATGAAACACAAACTCTTACTGACTCCTGAAGCCAATTGGTTGGACTTGGTTTTATTTAGAGTTAGCAGTAGAGTTCAAGCATTATTTTTCATTTTTAGCAGTGCAAGTGTTTTGAAACTGCTACCTGTTGTTTTATCTATTTTCTTATTAAAAAAAAGTTCTTAACTTTGCAATTGCAAAGTGATAAATGGTGGGAAGGTTCACTGGGTGTGAAAACAAGGAATCAAGGAAATGTTTCTCTTTTTTTTTTAAATCCTGTGGTTTTCTGTTGTACTTGTCCGCTGAACAGCTGCCACCTGTTCGAGCTAACCCTAGCGCCACACAGATAATTATGCTGTTAAATAAATGGCTTCCTAAAATGCTTCATAATGCTACTAAAAGCTTGAGGGTTTTATGGGTGACTTGGGAGAAAAGGAAGGGAGAGGCGGTCAGAGGAGGGATGGAAGCAGAATTTGGGTCTGCAGCTGAACGCACGTGCCCCTGTTTGCAGATGAGGCGAGCGGACAATTGGACGTCTGCTCGCTCACCCGGTCACCCTGCAGCAGGAGAAAAGCTACTCCTGGCCAATGGCGGGGTGTTGCCAGTGTTTCACCAAATGTGTTACCACTGTCCAAACAGATGCTCGGTGCCATTTCCAGATACCGTTTATGCTGCGTGCGGGCGGTGTATATGTTTGTGGAGGCGCACGCCTCGCTTGTCTGTGTCCATGTGCTTCCAAGTAATTGTGCACTTTGGGTTAATGTCTGTGTGTGACTGTGTTTTGCTCCAAACAGATGTTTTTTAGGTTGTTTTTTTTTTTTCCACTGTGTGTGTTTGTACTCACAAAATCAGATCAACACCAGCCGGTGCAGCGAGCCTGGCCAAGGTGGATGATATTCAGTCAGAGCTTCGGATAATGATGCATCTCATTCTGAAGAGACTTTTAGGGAGGTAAGAAGCAGAATCGGGGAAAAAAAAAAAAAAACATTTCCACAAACTTAAGAATTGCAACAAAAAAAAACATTTATGTAAAAAAAAGGAAAAAACATTACTTAACCTCAAACCACAGCTGTGATTCAATATTACACACAAAGACCTGCTAGCTTAACTCTCCCATGGTCTTAAGAGACACAGGATTTTTAGCCTGTGCGAGTTTGCACTGACCCTGCATGTGCTGTTGCTACTTTTATTTTGTGTGTGTGTCGTTTCGGGAACTGACGGTCTGACGGGATTCCTCCGTCCAGTTCCCCAGGACATTTGCAGCTCTCCTCCTGAGTATTGCACTGAGATTCTCAGGATAAATATCTCAGTGCTATACTCAGGAGCACTGAGGGTTAAAAACAAACTAGTTTGGGTCATTTTGATAACCCCGCCCTGGGTCAGGTACGGACCAGTTCAGGTCGGTTCTACACAAGCCACCAGACTGGTTATTGGATTCACTAGATACTTTTCCACCAAGAAACCCTTCTATTAGAGATTTACCCTCAAATTTTTACCATCAGTGATGAACTGAATCGATTGCATCATAATTGGAAACTATTTCTCATTCTTTTTCTGTCACTTTACCGTCAAACCAGTTGTCACAAGTCTGGTTAAGGTATGGATTTTCTCATAATTGAGATCTTGTATATCATGCAAGACTCCGGCTGGCTTGCAAAATAAAAGACAACTTGATAAATCTGGAGAGTGGCATTACGGGAGACTGCTGTTTTAAGCCGTATAAACTCTTACATCACTCTGCATCTCATTTTGCGAGTCAGAGTGCCTTGGTGCCAACGCGCACAATGCGGTTTTTGGAAGCATAGCAGCTTTTCCTCTAGGGCGGTGCATGTTGCCAGTAGTTAGCTCCTAAGAAAGGTGTGTTGAAAACGATTCTGCCTCATGTCGTTTGCTTTAGGTACCCCACTTCTCCTTTTTTTTTTTTTTTTTTTCCAGTCAAACAAAATTGTCTCTCTTTATGAGACATCTGGTCTAAGTGTGGACAATACAAAGGCACTGCGTGATCGTCTCACAACACTTCCTGGGATATCGTGAAGTAACACTTCTTGATTGTGACTCATCCGAGATCTCTTCTGAGAAGCATTGTGCTCCTCAGTTTCAGGCGAGACAAAAAAAAAAAGGATTCAATACAAAATCGCTCGCTTTAGGTTTAAATGCTTACCATCAGTCACACCAGAACGCGGTCGTTTTCTGCCATAAAAAGTGGAGGGAAAAAAAAAAGTCTGGGCTTTTAAATCATGCTGCTTCTCCTTATGGTTCCCAAAATATGATTAGGACAGTTTCAGTTTGAGAGTGGTGGGAGGGGGGCTGATCTGAATTAATTTATTAACTTTGGAGAAAAATAATAGGCAGGATGCATGATGAAGCATGAAGGTGAGCAAGAGCAGCTGACACGATAAGCCAATTCCCTTCTGTCCATCCGTCACCTTAGGGTGAATTTTAATGTAGATATGTGGTTTTCGGGAGCTCCTGCTCCTCTCAGTGACAGTTCTCCCCTCCCTGGTGGGCTCGACTTTACATTCGGGGTACATTCGTCTGTTGTCTTTTCCCATCTGCTGTGGATTAGGGGAACAACTCGCGGGGCGAAAGTGAAAGATCTCTTGACGATTTGGGAAGGAGAAGGAATAACTTCTCCATAAGAGAGATGATGAGGGATGATCAGCTGGCGGGGAGGCATAAGTCAACCCTCACCCCCTCAGGTAGCTGAAATACGAGAAAAGTGATGCTGGAGTCTGTCGATGACAATATGTGGATCCGACTCCTCTCTGTAATCTTTTCTGGGTCACCAGGCTGACTGAGACAGAAGGGAAGGAGCATAAATAAGAGTAATATCTCACATGCCTGTTTGTAGTTTCAGTTGCCCTCAGTCAAATCCTCCCCATAATGCTTTGTGATTTATGTGATGTAGCAGTATATTTTCCTGCTGCCTCACAGAGTCAGGAAAACAGCGAGGTGACATCCCCGCTAAACCGGTCTGAAAATGTTTTTTTTCTACTCCCCCCCCCAACTCTCTTGCGCAACTCAGAGAGATCCAAACTAGCTGCTAAATATAAATCTAACTCTGGATGAATTACATCTTCTCGGGCAGTGATACTTCTTTTCTCCGCGCGCTCTTGAGTGGCCAGGGCTTATGGAGGAGCTATTTACATCTGGGCCGTCTCAGCTGAATGGATTTCCCCCCTGATATATCAGAGGGGAAAAAAAGAAAAGAGAAGCACTACAGCTACAAACCGGCAAATGGGCGAGACGTGCAATGTATCAAATGCAGCGGCGGTTGTATCCTACATTAGAGAAATGAATGTCTGGTGATGCAAGATCATTGCTAATGGCTGGCCAGAGGCAGATGGGTGGGGAGCTGCCTGTAGATTAACGTTCTCATGACCTGTTCGTGTCCGTATGAGCCGAATCTGAGAGCCGGTATCGGGTTTTGTCAAAGGCAGAAGACGGGATTGCGCGAATGCAACGCTGAGGCTGTAAATGGCAGCTGATATAAACACATCGGCTCGGGAGTGCTGCAATCATCAGCTAATGCTTTAGTGAAGACGTGATGGCTCGGAGATCAAAACCCTCTCCAGCTGAGATTACCGCTCCTGCTAATTTTTACTTATGCAAGCACGGTTTCTTTACACTCCGCCACTTTGGATGAGAGATGTGAAGCAGAGTCTTTCACAGTGGAGTGCGCTTTTGCCATTTTTAAAGATGTTCTTACTCTTTTTTTCTACCACTGTGAATCAAATCTTTAAAAACAATGTTCTTGTTCTCTGCGAAGGAGAAGCTTTGGCTGCTTGAGATGCAAAAGTCGTGACGTCACACGAGCGGAGGGGAGGAGGGGATGCAAGCAACATCCAAAATGGTGTGTGAGAACTCCCTGGGTATGTATAATGGATGTAGCCTCGTGGCTGTATGTGGGCTGCGGATGCGTTCCTCTATGGTAATGTAACCTGGGTGGGCATGCAGTTTGTTGTTCGCACAAGAAGCAATCCCTCCTGCTTCTCGTTTTATCCCTGCTCACCTGAAACGTTTAAAAACCGACAGCGGAGGCCGAGCAGCAGCAGCAGCAGCCCCGTTAAACCTTTTCACATTTTATTGCATTGCGGCCGTAAACTTCACTGCGTTTTATAGGGATTTTAGGTGATGGAGCAACACAAAGTAGCTCATGATTGGGAACGGTGTCCAAAATCCTCATACAAAGAGAAAAAGTCTGAAAAGTGTAACGTGCAGTTGTATGCACCCCCTCTTTACTCTGATACCCCTTGAATAAAATTAATTTGTTTTGGTCAATGGACACCACAATGTGTACGGGATGCTGAAGGGTCAGACAAAAAAGTGATTGTTGAAAGGAGACCAATGCACTTGTCAAGCTCCAAAACCAAAATTATTCCAGGTTGTTGGTTTGCAACAGGTGATTTGTTTCTTGAACGCACTTCCGACTTCATTGAACAATGCCTGTAGATTATGTATAGCAATAAAAAGAAGACATTTTTTCTTACCGCTTAGATGTAAATCAAAGTTAACTTGGTCTGATTTTGCAGATGAAAATTTGCTTTATTTTTTATTTTTTGCTATAACTTGGTATCATGCATCTCTCCTTTTAAAAGGATAATGAAATGTAAGTTTTTTCTGTCTAAATACATAAACTCTAGACAGTTTAAGCAGAAGAAGTTTAAAAAGTGATCAAAAAATAATTTCAGAAAGTCATTACACTGGATATTCGTCAAATGAAAGACTTCTCTGCCCCTGGGTGCGTTCTTAATCTCTTAAATGACCTGGAGGGTCTAAAAGTTACTAAAGTAATCATATTAACTCCAAATAGAAAATTAATTAGAGATTTTGGTTCCAAACTAACTTGACTATATACTAACTGCCTAAAGAAAACAAATATAGTGATAGAGCTAATGATTTACAAAAATTCAACATAAATGGCCACAACAACAGCATTAAGTCCTGTCTAGGTTTGCTATGAAGCTTGTAGTAAACATGTGAAAGGAGGTGCTTTGAACGCACCATCACCTTAAAAAAATAATAAAAATTGGTGGATGTATTTTTTTTTATATTTTAGCAGAGAGATTGCAGCAGAAAAAAACTGGTTTGAGATAAAAATTAAAAATAAAACAAAAGCAGCGACCCAACTTATCTGGAAAGATCAGAAATGAACTGGTTTACATCTGTAAGTTTTGGGCTTCACAATAGTGGGGAAATATTATATTGGTGTAATATTAAGCCAATATCACACATTACTAAGGTATAGTTCCTTGATATCTTTTGCAATTAATAACCCTAATTTTCTTCATCAGTTTCCTTATTTTCTAAAACCAACAAAGCTTCACATCAGATCTGGTCATAAAAAACCTGCTAAGTACATCAGCTACCAAGTGATCAGCTACAAACCGTGTTTTGTGATTGCAAAATTGCACACATTTTATATTGTCATGATATATTGCGTTGCGTTATGCTAAAGGGGCCAGTCCTCACTTTCAGAGACTCGACCCATTTATTCAAATGACTCTTGAGTTGCTTTGCAAAGAATAACGGGTGAAAACTTGAGTCTCTGGAAGTTCAGAGCCGCTTGATACGCCGTAATTGTATCGAAAGCAATATACGTTGCAGGGCACTGGAATATATTTTCTTTAATTTGTCAAGCTTGTCTATATCCTAGCGCGTCTTCTTTTGCCAGTGATGGTAAAGGGGAGATAAGGCTCAAATCTAATCTCTTTTTTTTTCATCTGTTTGTGTTGTCTGGAGACAACTCAGTCCTCTCCTGTCCTTATCACTTCATTTATCCACTGCATCTCTTCCATGACCTCCCACGATTTCTCCGGGGGGGACGCCCGTTGTTATTGTGGCCGCCTCGCTAGTTGACTTTAGCGCGATCTGCCGGTTCCTGCTGCAGACGTTGTAATCGGGGAAGGGGGGTCACCGGACGGCACTCGCGCCAGTAAATGAAAGCCGGGATGACAGAGTGAAATCAGCGTTTTGAAAACATTTCCAGTCGGATACGTTCCACCCTAAAGACACGCATCTGGCACGCCCAAAGAAGGGCTGTTAAGTAAACGCCACCCTACAGAGGATATCTACCCTGTCTATTATTTTGCCAGCAGTTGACATCCGAGATCATCCCGGCACAAAGCTCTCGCTCAATTGTCACATCTCCGTCTCCTCTCTCTTCCTCAATTTCTCAACACCTCGCGGTATCATCAGCCGCAGACTGTAACCACCCGCGGTGAATGTGAATTAACAGACGGCACGCTGCTTGCAGCACCTTGCCTGCCACAGAAACAGATTCATCACACAGACCTAGATACCGCCTTCCCTCCCTCGGCACACACACACACACACACATTTTCTCTGGAATAGCACATGGTATCGTGCATCCGTGGTGTAAGCACAGCATGCTAACACACTGTACTTTGTGATCGAGAAAACAAAACGCAGTTATTTTTTCTCATTGTTGCCTTCTTTGAAGTGTCACAGTGCCACCTGGCTTGCTGCAGCTGCAAGTGCGAGGAAACGTTTCCTCCGCACCCGGAGCTGCTCTTTACTTAAAAAACAGCAACAACAAAAGCGTCCCCAACTCACTGCTCCTGCAACTGCCACATTAATATACGACTGGGAGTCGCGTGAAAATCAATGTCAATCGGAAGTTGAAAGGAAGAACGAGGCTGGTTTGCCCACAGGTCAGAGGTATATTGCTGGATATTGACGGGTCCCCTCTGTGCTGCATAGGCGTGTTGAGAAAACACATCTACAGCAATATTATTGACAAAGTCAGTACAACCCCGCACCTCAGTAAAGTGGACAGATACTTTATTATCCTCTGAAAGGAAATTTGTTTTCACAGTCGATAGCTGGAGAACTGCGAGCGAGTCTGGCCTGAAAGCGGGCGCAGGTTCATCCTTGTGCTGTCGAACTCGATTTTTACAGGTGCACCGCAGAAAAAGTCTACATTAAACTCGACAGCGTAGGGACTCTTTGATTGCCTATAAATCTTTTTTTTTTCTTTAGAGTTAAAGGTAAGAATCTGATGCCGACTCAGTTAAAGCTTGAAAAGAAATAAAAAGATTGTCATAGTTTGGTCCCTCAGATATTTGTAACAGTTTCTTCCAAGAATGATGAGAGAGTTGAAACCGGGATAAGAGGATGACTGAGTATCAATCTTTCAAACCACACCAGAAAACTAGCTAAGTCTGGTGGTAGCAGTGCTAGTGAAGTCCATCAGTTTCCCCACTGTGTTTTTGTGCTAAAAGCGTAAATAGTTAACAGGAAACACTGAAAATAAAACATCGACAACAAAGGAAATATAGCAGTGCACTAAATAAAACTAGTATTCCTGTAGGTTCTGTTTGAAATGTTATCTTTTTAAATTGTCTGCTAAAGATTACTGATGTTTTGTTATATATAAACCTAGCTTAACCCTTTCTTGCTGTCATTGTTACAGCTGGATTAAAATAAATAAATAAACAACACTTAGCCTGTTGGGGGGGTCAAGTAAAGCCTGGTGGCCCGCCAGGCTTATAATATACTGGGGGAACCCCTGCACACAGCTTGTTAAATTTAAATATGATCATTGCTTTATGTCCAAAACTGACCAACTAGCTGCCAGGTTGGAATGCTGAACAGAAAACACGGGTAAACTATAGTTGTTTGATTGCAGATGCATACATTTAAAGCATTTCTTTTAGTTGGATATGGTGATAATGGTTTGCAGCTAATGAAAAGCACAAATTATTTTTCATTCATTCATTCAAATTCAATTGTATAAAGGAAAAATATTTTGATTTTCATCACAGTAAACAACTAAAACGTGCATCTCCTGTCCAGTATTTGAAGAATGTACTCTGCTCAGTTAAGGCTAATTGAATGAAATTTTCATTTGCATTGTTGGCTCTGCTATCTATCATCTTTCTTTTGACAAAACTGAATAGATTATAGATCAGGGTAGATTACTGGCTAATCAATCTTGGTGATACTGTGGTCTTTAAAGCAGGTATTGGTGATATTGGTGCTGAATCCTGCTGACAAAATGAACTCCTCATGGCTTACAAGCAGATGGAGACATGAAGCAGTCCAAGGGTTTCCTGGTAGATGACTGTAAAGGTCTAGATGTGATTACATACAATCAACCAACAACAGTAGATGGTATCACTCTACCGACCTTCACTGACTGTGAAAACATCACAATGGACGTCAGTCAGCAAATGGACATAAAGTTTATTTTAATTTGAAAAGACAAATTTGGAGTCCACTCTCTTTTTTTGTTTCTCAGTCCAAGTCCTGTTGTTGTTTCAACGTTCAGAAGTGACTTAACATGAGTGAAGCTTTGAGGTTTTCCCATAAAGGCATGTAATACACCAACACCATGGATGTTAGGTCCAATAATTTTCCTGTAGTTATCATAAGGAATGAGGAACGCATTTCTGAAAACTGCTAAATTGATGTCTGTAAAGACGTTTTTGTTTCCAGACCACTTGCCATTTTTTTCCCCACCAGAATTATTAGCTCTGAATGCTATGTTTTAGTTTATACTTTTACATGCGCTTAGATGTGGATCAATTGCCGCAAAACGAGCTGTTTTTCATGGCGGTTGTTTAAAGGAATGCTCTGTGAAGTGGCGCCTCCTCAGGGGCCCAAGGTCTGTTAGTATATCATCTCCTACCTGCAGAGTTTTTCTTTTCATGGATTAACTGAAAATTTTCCACAAAATATTATTATTATTATTCAAACTATCTATATGTCTGCAGCTGTAGAGAGTTTTACATAGGGGGTCATATTGTGTAGTTCTACACTTTCAAACTGCAGCCCAGCGAGTGGCTACAACGCAACGGTATTTCCACAGTCTGCTTGAAAGATGTGAAAGGAAAGGAGGGAAAAAAAGAATCTCACTGACAGTTTGATGCAGTTTTTGTGTTCTTGTGCTCCCTTGTGATGAAATGTCCAAATGTGAATACTATAACAACGAGTGTCTTCATACAGTATGAGCAAGAGTCTTGTTTTTTTTCCCACTTCTCCTGCTGCTGGTGCAGATGTAGACTTCTCTTCCTCTTCTCTTTGTTTTTGCCTTTTCTTTGTGAATCAGAGTTTTTATTGTGATGCTTTTATCGTCTGCGCACGCGGTCCATATGGCCGAAAAAGAAATCTCGGGCTGCGCATTGTGACTGATGAAGTTTCCACCACAGGTCCCCCGTCTCAACACGGACACTCGATCCGATACGGACAAATCAGGATTTGTGGAAGGACTTTAAAAAAATAAAATCAAATTCAATAGAAATTTCTACATTGGGTGGTTTTCCTGCCCTTAATGCTAACCTAGAGAAATTTCTTGAATAAAAATTGTTCCCATTAGTTGTTTTTTTCTTCAGTTACATGTATGTGAAATTTGTTAGATTTGGTTTACTCTGATTAACATAACTTGCGTTTCACGTGTTTGGTTTGGTGGCGACGGTACATGATGAAATGGACTTTAAATTAACCGGCAAAAGCATGTAAAAAAATGTAACATACTGAAAAATGTAACATATTGAAAACACTTTAAATGGATGTAAACTGCGTTAAATTTAACTAAATTAAACAGGCTTGATCCGAGTTAAATTGACCGTAGCTAAATAAAGTGAACTTAATTGAATTGTACTGAATTTACTTAAATTGAATTGGTCTGAATTTACTCGAATTACATTAAACTGAGATGAAATTAATCTAAATTATCTAAAGTTGACACTTTTCATTGACTTTTTATGCTAATTTTACTGCACTGAAGGCATTATTTGCCGAATGACACTTCATGACAGCAGTCACAAACATTCATAAAGACTCCTTCATGTTCATAACACGTGTTATGTCATGTTTATGACTGTGCCATGCCAGAGTTTTGCTAACCCCTTCAAATAAAGTGTTACCACTGAGGGGAATGGAAATAAAATGAGTGGAATTGCATAGATTAGAATTTCATTCAGTTTAAATAATTTCACTTCGAACCTGCGCAGTTCAGCTCGTTTGGTCGCATATGTTCAGATGAAGAAAAACTGAATTGAGTGAAGCATTGAATTGCTGCTGCAGGTTCACTGAATTGCTGCCCTGCAGCAAGAAAGCATTGAGTGTGTCCATGTTCTTCCAATGCATGCATTCTCTATGGGTACATTAAAAAAAATGACTGTTAGCCTAATTTTCTTCCTAAATCGTATACCTAAGAGTATGCATGTATGTTAGTTTGTCTCTGAGTTGCCCTCTCTGGAGATAGTCATCGACTCCCAGCACAATCCTGCAACGACAAGCAAGCATAGACGATGAATGGATTGAATTTAATGGAGACAGGATATAAGTTAGCGTCAACCAGATGGAAGGTACATAGATAAATTACACAATAGTCGTGCTGTAGGAGATGAGTCTTATTCTTTCCCCTTGTAAATAAAACTTTCCTCTTCTTAGTTATCTTGAGACATTAATTATACTGCAGCCAGAGCAAAAATGCTGCGTGGAATGAAGAACGCGGCACAAAGGGCTTCACGTGGTTCAGCCAATTCACAGATTTTAAAAGGCTTCATTATCTTAATTATTTTATTCTTGATGCAGCCATAATTCCCCCAAATTAATTTGAGGACTCGGGCTGAGCTGTTAGGAGCGAAAGCCAGAGTCTCAAGTGATGTATATCGGGAAGAGAGTACGGCTTCAGCTCTGCCTGGATTCAGAGGCGCTATCTCAGTGCTGCTCTCGTTTTGATTATATTGGTGCCGCATAAATTAGCCGAGAATTATCAGCTCAGAAATGTCAAAGGTGAAACAAACTACCATGTGCTACAAGACAAGAGTAACAACTCCGCGTGAAGGTTTGCTCGTGGAGTGGTCATGTAAAGCAATAAAACTGTAATTATCTGTGATTTAACGTGCGCGGGGGATCCGTTCCGGATAACGTGCAGGTCATGTGTGCAGTTTCTCCATGGCAGGAAATGAAGGGTGGAATTAATTTTGAACAAATATTATTGTATCTTGAATAAACTTATAGAAGGTTCAAGGGTGACATCTGTTCATGTTAGTGAAAGTCCTCACAGATTGCAAATGTCTGCCTTAAAATGACTACAGAAACAGAAAAAATAAATAAATGTTCTTTCAGGTGCATTAGCCCATCTGTAAAGAAAGTCGCACTCAAGTGCAGGTTAATGATTTGATTTTCAGAACATGTTAGCACGCTTTAATATTCGAAAAAGACATTTCTCCCTCATGCACTCGCCACAGTCGCCGCTGCAGCTCATGTCCCCTTAAAAGCCCAGTCTACCCCTGAAATGTCATCAAACTCGACAGAAACGCTGGAGTGAGAGGCAGCTGCTCATTATTTGCTCGGGGTGTATCACACTAGCCACTCTGCTGGCATTAGGCAAATGGGCTGCACACTGATGCTTACTTCTGCTAAACCTCTGTGAGACCATCTCCAACCCACAGCATCATTTTGTGAAAAACTAAATGTTGCTGAAGCTGTCAAGAGGGTCGCGGTGGCATAGATCTATGTGGCTGCTACTTGGGAGCAGATTTTAAACAAAAATGGAATGAAAATGCTTGTATTGTAATTCAGTAATTGATAATAAATTCATAAAAATTAGAATAATATCATAACATTTATGTGTTATTTTTTTCCACTTGTAGACTACAGTAGAAATATAGACAAACACAAGTAATTTGATCACTTTTTATGGTATAGAAATCTGATATTAGTTCAGCTATTTGTACATGTAGCTGAATGTACAAATAGCTACATGTACATTTGTACCTGCAGGCTAGCTACACGAGCATGTAGCTAGCCTGCAGCGGGCTGCTTAACAGACATGTCAGCATTTGCTTTTCTAGAGCTTTACCAAAATATTTACAGGCGGATAGTATAGGCTGTGAACTAAACATTGATGCTGAGTTCAATTTTTTGCTTATTAAAATGGCAACTTCTTAAATCCATGGATTGTTGCCCTGTGATACTAGCAAAAAATAAAACAAACATGCACACTGGCAATACCAGAGAAGGGGAAATAAAATAGAAAAAAATCCATTGCTTGGGAATGGAGTTTGCACATTTTCAACTGTTTGACCTGCAAAATGACACCGGTAGAGATTTGTGACCTCAAATATCAAGGAAGTACATTCAAGGAAGTAAGCAACGACAACAAGTCAATTAAAAATAATGACAATAAAAAACAAATGGTTTGATTCCTGGGTCTCCAGTTCAATATTTCCCTTTGTCAAACCTCGTTTCATATCATTTTGTACTTTCCCATTTTAATTTCATACCTGTAAACAAATCATTATTTTTACCCTTGAACTTAAACCATTGCTTTTAAATGTTTTTTTTCCTTTATACAGTACTTGAACAATCATAGATCTATTTACATTTTATGTAGAATTTAATTTACCTGTGCATTATTTCTTGACAAACATGGTATTTTCTTTAATTTAGCTTTCACCCTTGTGTTGGACAGTTGACTAAGGTTTTTTTTTTTTTTTTTACTTGATCAAGCATTATATTTTGCAATTGCTTAAGAAACTTCCTGATATTACAGTAACATAGACACATTTAATACTGCTAACCAGACGGGAATATAAAAATACTTTAGATCATTGGTGGTCAAAATAAAAAATAAATGTCTTGATGGTGGGTAGGGATTGCTGCAGATTGACTCCATCTTGTGCTTGAAAAGTTGGGACAGAAATAACCAAAACTACAAAAGTCAGGAAAAAGTGGGGTAACATCACCTGCACTTGATATTTGGAAATTGTGTGGAAGATATTTTCAATATTTTGCCTTTTGAAAATCAAGATCCATAGTCAGATCTCATCTCTAATCCTACAGAATTCAGTTAAGTGGACAATAGTTTGAACTAATTATCCTAAGCAGCATAAGTTGCCAAAAACTCAGATCACAGTACGGCCAGATGTAGGAATTTTAAGAGCCAAAGCATCAGATGAGTTTCTGAGTGGAACGCTACCATGAGATATATTTAGACCAACAAAACAAAAAAACTCAGTGGACTGAAGAGTTTGAATTGCATATAATTGGAAATAAGGGCAAATATCTGAAAGAGAAGAGCAATAAGTAGCAGCTTACGTTACCTTCCTTTTTAATAAAAACTTTATGACTAAGAGAATTCCCAATCGGCTTACTTTTTCTATGAGCGCCGGCTTTGCGATGCTCAAAAAGATTTGAAACATGACACGCGAAGCCAAGTCAAGTGTAAGATATTTCAAAGACAGTATTCAGTAGAGACAGGGAATTTTCTTTTTCCTTTTTATTTTTTTTTTTTACCAGCACAACAAAACAAGAAAAGGTAAAAGGCCCCCAAGCACAAAATAGCATTTTCAAATGGAACATTAGGCATGTCCAACAGAGAGGGCTGTGTGGAGGTATACGTTTGCTCACAAGGACTTTGTGTTCTTTGATTAGTCATTTCCCTTCATGTTGAAGCTAAGTCGCACTCTTTCAAGGCTCCCAAGGTCGTGTGAGAGTGACGTAGCCGTCAATGGCATGGCATCCTTAAGCAACTGGTAATTGGTTAGCAGAAGACACGACGCCTCCGACAGGCGCTGTGTGTGGGGGTGTGTGTGTGTGTGTCTGCGTGTGCTCGCCCGATTAGGAGCGGGGTGAAACATGAGCTTTGGGGGATGATCACAGTGGTGGCAAAATAAACTTAATGCAGTGAATAAGAGTTGCCACTCTGCAGGCATTCTGCAGTCCCTGGTGGAAATAGTGAATACTTGTGCTTGTTAGGCTGTCTGGAAACCTGTCATTTAACATTAGAGAGCCCCAGCGACGGCGCTGCTCCCAACCTGGATCCAATTCTCCCTGGACAGCAAATGATGTATATGTACATGGATTTGGGATGACATGGTAGCCTTCGGAATCCCATGTTAGCTTATCCACATGCGAATGTGACTTCTTTCCCACACGAGCGCCCTCGTTGGGTGTGTGTGTGTTTGTTCCCCGGCTGGTACAATGCGTTTCCATTATGAGGCGCATGCCATCCTGCGTTACGTTGAGCCGGGCTGTTAGCTGTTACTTTGACTGTCACTTCTACAGAGCAGAAGGGAAGTGGATATTTCCTGTTTAGATGCCGCCAATTTCCTCTTCACGCGTGGTGCGCACGCACACTTTTGCGCACGAGCCCGTACACAATTGATAGATTTATTATAGCATGTCAAGAACTGGAGCAGGCTTCACATTTCAGCAAAATGGACCCATTTGGAGGACGAAGAAGAACCCTTCCCCACCCGCCTCGTCGTCCCCTCTTAGCTCAGGCACCCTCGTTCCACCTAACTCCTCTCTACTCCACTTCTTCATACCACACCCATTCAGCCGAATCCGCAGTGGCACCAAATACACGCTTCTGTCACAAGCTTCGTGTCAGTTGTCTTTTTTCTTTTAACACAGGCAGTCGAAATGGGGGGGAAAGGGTCATTCTGACACTAAGAATCACTCTGTGTGGATCTTAAATCTTTTACAGTCTTAATGGGCCTCCAGAAATAGATGCAGTGCTAATGTCCTCTGACTTTTGGAGGAAGGAAAAAAAAAAGAGAGGGGGAAGAAAGTATCTGCACTAAATCTGCGTGCTTTTGAAAGTTTTTTTAATTTTTTTGTGAGGCTGTTAGTTTGTGTCCATGGCGGGGTGGGTGTGCGTGTGTGCGACCGGAACGGGCTTAAGCGAGGGATTCACGCATGCAAATGAAGCCACTTAAATCTGGGTCCTGATTTCCCCCTCACCACCCGCTTCCATCTCGAAGGACAACCTATTCTCTATTTCGAGCACCACTTTGACATCAGCCCTCCGGAGATGAGGCCCTGTGGGAGTTTGGTCTTGTTTTGCTGCTCTGCAGACTATACGGAATCATCCAGATTTGCTTTATGTAATCTCTCATCCAAAAGAGAGATCCCAGACAAATCTTCCGACAAGCTCCTTCGCTTGATGCCGACATTCGGCGAAACCTGACGCGCAGCGTGAGCCGCGAGCATTACCTTTTGAAGAAGTGTTCAATATCGTGGGATTCCTGGCATTTGGCGCTTCCAGACAGCCTTTGCTGCTTCAGAACAGTTAACCATCTCCCAGCATGGTTCCTCATCTCCAGACAGACTCCGACTTAGAATATTGATCTCACTCTGAGCTGTATCCTTACCCCTCAGACAATCCATACTAAATGTATTAGTTGTGGAGAGAGCTACAATGTCCTCTGCTGCTAATCATATTTAGCCAGCGAGAGAGAAAGGCATCTTTTAAAGAAGCAAGCTGCCTCGTTTTCATTGGGGCCGGAGCGAATTGTCCAGACGAAAGAGGACAGTGCTGCGGTGTGTGACTTGCAAAGGTGAGCCTCAAGGCCGGGGCAGAAGAAAAACAAGCTTAAATTCACTTAGGTCTAAACTCTTGAGGTCTACGCTTTGAAAATACACCTTGCATATGGATGCGCGCCGCCATGGCTTTCATCCCCTTTTCTGAAAACTCAGACAGACACACACATTCTCTCTTCCACAGACTGTTATGCATCACAGCAGGCATCATACAGGAGAGGAGAGCAGCACTGATTGTTGAGTGGGGCAATCAAAGGCTTTGATGCTAATCAGTGCTCTCTGTTCTGCCAGTTTGGGATGATGGTTGAAATATACAATAAAGAAAAGGCTTTTACAGCAGATGCCCGATGCCAGGCCAGTGTGATTGCTCTTTACCTCATTTCTGTGGGTAGCTTGGGGACAGAATCAGTCCAGAGCTGGCGGACGGATGGAGGCGAGCGCTCGCTTTTGTGCGCTTAGCTGCTACGCGGTGCCACGTGCCCCGCCCCCATCTTGCATGGAGTTTTTTATTTTTGCTAAACACTTTGTGAGCCGTTTATTACATTTGTTTTGGTTGATTTCCGTGGCTGCTGCTTTTGTAGAGATGACAGTCGCGCTGCGTTTTTGGCGGGATCGCTGGCAAAACAACTCGGATAACACCTGTGCTGCTTGATGCAGCGAGCGTGTTCCTGGCACCCGTCTCTTCTCTCAGTGGGAGGGAGGGACTGCGGGCACAGTGTGTTTTCCTAACTACAGATTTCGCCGAATGCACTCTGAGTGCTTCTTTGCTCAACTCAGTCTGTCCTTGCACTCGCTGGAACATCCTCAGACGTACCTGGATTAAGTGCTCGATTGTGCGTTAGCTTGGGAGCTAATGGCGAACAGAGAAACTAAAAATACCTTTGGTCAGTCCAAAAAATGAGGTTTTGTCCTCAAATTCACAGGAAACTGTTGCTGCACATTAACCTGACCACATGGACATGTGAAAACATGGAGGTCTTATATTTCTTCACTGACGCTGATCCTGATCAGATTGATGGGTTTGATGGTTCTATACAGGTAGATTAACACCAATGTATGCCACACAATTTTTCATTTGCATTTCAAAATTACATATCTTTTCATAATGATGGACTAATTTGTGTCGATCTGTAAGCCCGTCGCAACAATCAGTCGATTAATCGATCAACTGAAATGAGCTCGATAATTTCCATTTTGATGATTAATATTTTTGGAAGGGTGGTTTTGTTTACAAAGATTTTATAATCCATTTTATTTATGGTTTTGCTTGAGTGTTTTTTTTTTTTTATTTCCACTTCATTTATAGTTTTTGTTTGTTGCGTTTCATCTTGGACATTTCAAATGTCTTCCAGTTCTAGTACTATCAATATATTACCTCAAAATGGTAATATATTGACCAACCACCAACAATATCATCGTTGGTGGAAATAATTTCTGTGACAATTTATTGTCCAGCGAAATTTGTAGTCGTGACAGACCTATCGATCTGCTGCTTTGGTTTTAGTACTCTGAGGTTTGTGGTTGTAAAAACGACTGAAGGTGGATACGTTCAAGGGTTGCAAATACTTTTTCAAAGCACTGTATCCTCAAGTTTTTTTTTTTGACACTCTGTCTTGATTGTGTTTTCCGACTGTTTGCAAGCGCTTGTTTGTGTATTCTACCTCTGCCGGTCTGTTGACAGAGTGTTGCTCAAGCCCTCTGACAGACAGTTCCATTAAATCATGCTGCAGTGGTAACCTGCAGTGACAGGACATCATTGCCTGCCTGGTATTCCTCCACTGGGGTCTCTCATGCGCTTAACGAGGAAGTAAACATGCTAAATCGTCTGCTTGAGATGAAGAAAGGAGGTTGTCTCAATTCCGCATGTCACATGCGATATCCATATAACTTAGTGTCCTTACATAAAACCCCATGCATAATGGAGCGAACATCAATGGCTAAGAGCTGTTCTTGCTCCTGAGATAACCAGTACCCAATGCTTTGGTTGTGGGTTCACGAGAGCATACAACATAAATGTTGAATGCGAATGCTTTACCACAACAATAAGAGAGAATTTCAAGCGAGATGGGATTTGCGAGAGCAAACGCTCAGTTTTAGTGGGAGAGACTCTTGAAGTGCGGCGAGGTATTTTGGTGCAAAGCACGAGCCATCCAACTTCTTGAGCTTGCGGTGATATTTTGTTTTCACCATCCTCGATGTCTATCTCTCTGACCGCAGCAGCGCCGACTGTTTTCCAGAAACCTTTCTGTGTTTTTTTTGTTGTTTTTTTTTCCGCACAAATGGTTCTGCTGTCAATTATTTTCAAGCACACAGTGACAGTGCATTGGTGCCCATGGCTCCAAGAATGCCCCTGCAATAATAAATGCCGCTCCTTTGATGATTCCTCCAATAAACAGCCGCCGCATTTGGAGATGCTATTTGTTGTTGCAAGTCTATCTGAAGATTGAGGCAGCAGAGTCTGCCCGGTGAGAAAATGCTGAGTGGATTTTGAAGAGGTGTTGAGAGCAAGGGGATGATGGCTCTGCTTGTTCTTTTTTAAGGTTATTTGAAGCTGCAGACCTGCAGAGTGTGTGTGTGTGATGTGTGTCATGGTTGTGTTTTAATTAGAGAGGAGTGTGTCCTTGGGCTGCCGCAGAGGGTCAGGAGAACCTGGTAGCCTGGGAGAGAAGTGGCCGGGACAAGTCTGGCAAGCCTGCTAAACACCCATTACCCTGACACGTAGATGCTCTCTAGCGCGCGAGCTAGCACTCGCTCCCGCACACACTAATCCACAGACGAAACGCATGTAAGCATTCCCGGCGTTGGCGCCACTGCCTGCCGGCCAGTAATACCATGGTAACTGAGCAGCCCCGTGTCTCCGTGTGTTTCACGGCCTCCTCTTGTCTCTGAAAGCAAAATTACCACTGGCTGTACTCTGGGGAGACGCAGAACGGCAGCTCAGATTGAGAAGGGCGGCGGGAGGTGGAGTGGAAGGAGCAGGGGGAGGTCGAGGAGGAGGCGAGGGGAATTTGAAAGAAGAAAAGGTTGAGAGGGGAGTGAAAGGAAGCATCTGACATTTATGTTCCTGGCCAACAGAAAATGCCACTCCGGGCTGGCATCTCTCTTTCATTCATGCGGCTCCGCTCAGCCTCCGTCCGACCCCGGGGGCTTGCCTACACTACACTTAGTAACCTCCCTCCGGTCAATTCTGCGTACGCTTTTCTGCATCTTCCCCCCTGTCCCCATTTTCATAGCCCCGCTGAATGACCTCTGCCTTTCATCCAGGTATTTCTTCATCCCACCGTTGTCATTTCCATATCACAGACCCTCACCTTTATGCCACATCAGGCCCATCTTTCGTCAGCCCTCCTCTTTGATTCCTTACCTCGGAGTCCTCTCTGACCTCCTCTCCATTCCCTCCTGTAGCTGCATTTGCATCTCTTCCTTTCTCTCCTTTTTCTCCATGGCTAATCCCCCCCCACCAATCCTCCATCCTCTCCTCTCACACCTTCAGTGTGCCTTGCCTGGGCGCCAGCCGATGATGGGACTCATACAGCCTCCCAGATGAGGCGATAGCTAATGGCTGTTGAATAATGCATAGCAGCCAGGATTTAGAGAGCCCAGTCTATTAGCCTGACCAAATACTCTGGGCTTTTATTAAAGACCAACACTTACAATTACAAACTACATTAAGGCTGGGGTGCTGTCCACCCCCCGCCGACCCTCCCCTTGCTCTCCATTCGTCGCTGTCTCTGCAGTCATAACTAAGGCAGAATATTATCTTTTCCTTTTTAAGATTTCGTAGCCTTGGAGCGACTGACCCTTTTAGAAAAAGGTCATTTTTACACTTTTCTGGTTGTTTTGTCCTTTCTGTGTAATTGTGTCACAGGTTAGTGACCCTTTTAGTCACAGATGAAGGTGGGGGAAAAGAAAAAAACCAGATGGCTGCAGCTTGAGTCGCATTTTCACCATTGGTGGCTGGTATGATGGGGGAAACCTGATGCATGCTGTAATATGTAGGCTTTTCAGAAAGACATAGACAGATACATAGACACACTGGTCAAAAGGCTGTCTTTCAAGTCTGTCTGCTCTATTAAAATAGCATGACTTCTGGTAAAAATCTTTTTGAAAACAATGAAACTTGTGCATAACCGACAAATTATATTACAACCTTTAATTTAGGGCTGCTTGATTATAAAAATAAACTATTAGAATTGTTTTAGTCCATAAAGAACCCCTGGGGATGGTAGTAATTAATCGGGTCTCCTCACGTATATTTACTTGAATTATGTTTTGCAAAAAATCTGCTGATAGGAGTATGTGAGTGCAATTTCTGACAACACTGTCCACTAGTGATGGGTAAATGAGGCGTCATGTATCGTTTCGACCCATAGCAAAACTGTATTGATACTGTGTCGATACTGCGTCACTGAATACTGACACCTGCTGGACATTAAAAATCCCTACAGGCAACGTAGTTGACAGACTGATTTGATGACCTAGTCCAGTGGTTCCCAACCCCCGGG
>CAEFZY010044683.1:0-32847 GCA_903066815.1 Brachyrhaphis roseni
TCAGGTGTGTTGGAGCAGGGGTGCATCTGAAAGTTGCAGGGTGGTAGCTCTCGAGGACTGGACTTGAGCACCCCTGCTTTAGAAGATTAATTATTTGTGTCTACTCTCAGAGAGATGATTTTTAAATTAAATAACAAAATTCTGATTTAAATACAGCACATACAAAAGACATACACCTAGGTATTTAGCATGTCAATTAGTTAAATTAGGCATAATGAATCACAATTGACCACTAGAAGGCTGTAAAGTGTTTACAATATGATCCTGGGTAGGTGTGGAATCTGCACCAAGACGTATTTTGCTGTATTCTCTTTGTCCTCCAGTGTTAGACTTTCAGAATTCCCAGGCAGAAAAACTACAATAATTACCCCTGAAGTTGGGATTCAGAGACTGCCAAGCAACCCTGAGTTTTGATGGCAGTTTGAATGTGCTCCTGCACCAAATCAACTCTTTGGAGACACCTGTATGTTATGAGTCAAATAATGTACAGGTATGCAATTGGCCTTTTTAGATTAATTAAGTGTTTTTTAATTTAACTTAATTTTAATCTGATGAACTCACATTTGAGCTGGAGCTACCATTACGTTCTTCTATGACCATTATGGTGTGGATAAATCTCACAGTGTTCTGTGAATAATGTCGTCACAGTGTTGCAACTTTTGACTATATAGATTTCTTTCATTAAAGCTGTTTTACTTATTTCATCATTAATTCACACCTGGAAAAGAATACAAATATTTTGAGATGCATGCATTAATACAACTGAAAAAAGTGTTGAAATATGTGTTAAAATTATATTTACTTATCATCTGAGTACAATTATTATGTACATTGAGCACAGTTTTCCATGTCAATATTTTTCAAATGAAATGGCTTGTTTAAAAACTTTGAATCGCTAGATTTGGGTTTTTGTTAAGAGAAACATGTTATCATGTATTTTAAACTTGAACAGACAGCAAAATACCATGGAATATGTCTTGAATATTACAGCATCATTACACAAAACCTCCAAATAAACTTTAGAACTTTCTCACGCAGACTATTTCCCAAATGTAATGTAAAGTTAGGTGCTATCCACAGTGACAGCACATAAACAAACATATGGACATCCACATTCCAAACCACATTAACGTAAATTCTACTTAAGCCTAAACTGACTTACCCGCTACAGCGCTGTTATCTGAGATAATCAGCTATGGCACAGTGCCTAACATGATGCCTTTCTCCTTTCACTCACAAAGCACACGTGCAAACAAAATGGGAGGCAGAGAGTTGGCAGAGTCCAGGTCAGCAGGTGCAACATAATGCAGCATTTTTACAGCGCTACTCACAATAAGAAATTGTAAAATAAGATGGTATCACCAGAAAAAAAACATATTAAGGCTGTCACTGTTTACTGTAGCATTCCAGTCCATTCACAGAAAAGTGTTTATTTACAGAGATACACTAAGCAAAAACATGCAACCAAACGTTAAAATTAATTTTAAAATCCAGATTTGTTACACTTTCTTTTCAATGAACACTCAAGGCTGAAACATTTACTTTGGCATCTGGATACGAGTGAAGTGCTTTAAAAACAATAAATAAAAAATAAAAAACTGTGATATGAATTCAGCTATTTTTGATCAGGAAAAGTCTTGTGTATCAGTTAAAATTATTTCAGTATAAGAACGAGTTACAGAATTAATTTCACTTTTCTTTCCAGTAGAATAAATCTCAGTGTGTCCAAGTATTATCTCTGATGAATTTTGAGCCAGTAATCCACACCACCCTAACTGAGATGTCAGGAAACCTGAGATGAGCTGCTTTATTTTTTTCAATTCTTTTGAATGAAGAATGGACCTTTAAACTTTGTGTCTTGAGTCTAAAACACAGAAGTTTTCCATCAATTAAATGCAACAATCATTGCTAATATACAGTCAAATATATCATAGACTTAGACCAAAGTCCCAACTGTCAAATTTATTTACTTATTTTTTTGCTGCCAAGCTTTTAGACTTTATGAAGCAGCATGTTACATTATCCATTTGTTGAAGTTTGTCTATTTCGGAGAGTAACGAAGGATTTCTATTTAATTTGCTCTATGAATATGTCTCAACTTTGTTTTATAAACATTAACCTATTTCTAGAAATTTCTTTCTGAGAACTTCTGTAAACATCTTAGTCATTTAATCATTTTTGATGCATTTCTGCAGAGTTTTCTAGAATTTTGCAAACTTTCAATCACAGTTGTGACCAGCAGAGTGCTTTTCCTGGTAATATCAGCTCGTCTCTTTTCTTTACTGACCAACATGATGCCGTGTTTCCTGATCTTACTTCACAGGGCTGAAATGACCTGTGCTAATCTTTTGCTGAGATGAAGGCCGGACTGCAGACTACGTGCAGTGAACTTTATCTCATGATGCACCTCATGAAACAACATCAACCAACCAAAAAAGTCATAACAGCTACATGCATATATGTAATGGGAATCAAATATGAATGTAGTTCATTACAAAAGCATTCCCATAAAATTCATTTGTCGTATTTTGCATATTATTTCACGATGCAACCGGAACATTCTGTATATTTTGTTAGGATTTTATGTGACAGACCAACAAAGAGCAGTTATATAGTTTATATAACCATTTTTTGCTGCAGATACGGCCGTAATGGTGTGGTTGTACCAACTTAGTCACTTAGCTAACTAAGCTAACTAAGAAAATGAAATTATTTTCCTTCCCATTTACAGTTATAAACTGCTTTGTGTTGGTCTGTCACACAAGATACACAGAGATTTGTGGTTTTAACGTGACCCAATAGGAAAAAGATCAAGGAATCATAAAAATCATAAAGAATCATATATGCCCAAACACAAAGGCACGGAAAACAAAAGAGAGGAGCATTTCACAGTGAGCATTTTTTTTTTTATTGGAGCCATAAACTACAACAAGACTGACATGATTAGAAAGTGATGATAAAATCTACTACAGTAATTGCATCACATAAAAATCATCTCCAGAGAAATCTTCTTCTGTAAACCATTTCCGAAACTTTAATGCTGACATTAAAATGAAGTGGCTCTGATCTTTTCAGAGGCTCTTGCCATCGACAGTCAAGTGCTGTTTATTTCCACACAGTTATGCAGTGGAAATAAACCCACAGACTGAACTTACAACAGATTAATTATATTATATTACCAACTTCTGATTTCATTATTTCGACAAAATAATTGAGTTTCACCTATAACAGCAGGGGTTACTAGCCATCAGCTTGAACTAATTCAAGAGAAAGAACTCATCCAACTACGCTTTAATTTCTCCATTGACATTTTTATAAATGCATGATACAAACTAACTATTTTTTGTATGCAAGCAATGTGATATAAATGCAAGTTAAATATCTGCAAGGGGTTCCACTATACATGTTTTGATTTAGAGTCTGATTTAGTTGTGTCGGATACCGATGCAGAAGATGAAACAGAAGCAAAGTAATAAGGACGGTTTTTTGTTAGAATAATTGAAGCCTTTTTATATCCCTGATCTGATTGGTTGCTGGGTTAACTGGTAGGATAAGGATCATTATAAGTCTGTCTACCTGGGAATCATTTCAAGAGAAAGTAGCAGCGATGCAGTGGTTCTCCAGGAAACTTGATAAGAACACAGTGTATTAATCAAACTGTAGGCTTCTTACAAAAACTGGATTCAAATGGTCCCTCAAAGTCAATGTCCAGATTTAATGAAATTTGGATATCCTAGTCTGCTCTGATCCTCTTTCACAAACCTCTTTCATTAGCTCAAATGCTGCAGCCACACGGGACACATACAAACAAAGAAGGAATCTGATTAAAAGAATAACAAAAATAAGTAAAATATAAATGGATGCTACATTTGGTGTTACCAGATACATGTGGATGTGGAAGCTTGTTTAGGCAAGGGTAGATTCTGTCTTGATTAATTAATGATTTGTAACAAAACACAACTAAACAAATAAAAGTTAACTATTACATGTTGTTCTGTAGGTCAATAATGAATCTGTTAGTGAAAAGTCTGACTAGTAGCTATAAATATACTATTGAGGAAGTAACCTAAACCAGGCCAAAAAAAAAAGGAGAAAAGAAGCAAAATAAATCACAAGCGAAGAATGACATGAAGCAAAGCAAAAAAAAAAAAAAAAGACAACAGCACTGACACACTCTAAATGCAACAAATGAAAGTCAACAAGGATGGCTGCTGCTAGACATCAACAATATTTTTACACCGAGGCTGAGCTGAAGACAGAAGCTCAATTCCGGCTCCGGAGGGAAGCTGTCTGTAACAGGGCACCCAGCTGCCAGCTATTGACCCCATATACCAGATGCATACATTGCCATCTGCAGAAAAAGGAGAAATGTCTGCATGTGTGTGTGTGTGTGTGGGCGTGTGTGTGTGTGTGTTTTCACCCTTTATTCCTCAATCCCTAAATTCATAGCCTCTGATTCTCATCCTCCAGGGACAGCTGTCGCATTTGCTTCTCAAACTGGACCCAAACTGAACAGTCACCCTGCAAGTCCGGCTCCACCAAACACTTTGGCATTAGCCTCCAAACTAAAGAGCGTAATCTGCTATTTTTTATGTCTGACTCTTAGCCATCTATCAATTACCAGGACGGTGGGAAAGACAATTGAACACCACTGTTCCAACGTGACACAAACGATTTTGAATATTTCCTGGAAGTGCACAGAGGTACAAAAAGTAAAAATTAGTTGAAGTAAATATATTCTCATCTATCTTCTAACACCCTTGTCCCTAGTGGGGTCGGCAGGGGTGCTGGTGCCTATCTCCAGCTAACGTTCCAGGTGAGGTCACCCTGGACAGGTCGCCAGTCTGTCAACACAGAGACAGACATGAAATTCTAGGGAGAATTTAGAGTGACCAACTAACCTGACAGTCATGTTTTTGGACTGTGGGAGGAAGCCGGAGTACCCGGAGAGGATCCACACATGCAAAGGGAGAAGATGCAAACTCCGCAGAAAGACTCTGGGCCGGGAATCGAACCCAGGACCTTCGTGCTACAAGGCAACAGTGCTACCAACTGCGCCACTCTGCAGTGAGCTGTCAAGACATCAGTTTAGGTAGGTTCAAAGGCCAGTGAATAAAAATAAGGCTTTATAAAAGTTTTTAAAAGTATTTGAGTTAGGAGAGGCCCTGAGGTGCCTGGGTAGTCAGGAAAAAATAAATAAACAAACAGGTCATTCAGTGAGAATAAACAATATCTCGAATCTATACGGTGTTCTATTTGGTGGCTCTAAATAGATGGATTGGAGGGAAATGATCCACAAACCAGCCGACAGACGAGCACTCGGACCCAGATTGGTTTCACATTGATCTGCCGCACACAGCATAGGGATCTAGAGCTCCCTTGCTCACACATACATCCACGGCAGAAACCCTAGAAACCCTCCGAGAGGAGCCTAAAGAAACAAAACCACTGAAATGTCACTCAGATCTACTGGGACTTGCTGCTGCTTCTCCACGGTGGGTCAATGGTCCTCAAATGGTTTTCACTTCTCTGTGCATCATACAGTCGCCCTGCAAAGGAAATGCAGGGAACCTTAGACGCACAGGAAGGCTTTCAGGCAGGCTGGATTTCATGTGGAGAAATTTAAGCTCATTTAATGACTATCTGAGACCAGGAAGCACACTGATGAATCCTTTTTCAGCTTCAGGCTCGTTCTGTAATAACTTGACTGGATTGCCCCCTAGAGGAGAAATTCTTTCTATTAAAGGGACAAAACAAGTGCAGCTTGATCACAAATGACGATGATTCACCAGAGCTGAGAGTTTAACCCTCATCTCTGTCGTGCGATCCGGACATATTGCCTTTGGCAGTTGCCCGTCTGGAGGCCCTCAGGGTGATTAGTCTATGTAACCAAGCTTCTCCTAATAACATAATATGGATTACGGCAGCAAATACCCTTCATATTCTCAACAAGCAGAATTGGATTAAATGGTCATCTGTTGGTCATCTTCTTTTGCCCCTTTTCTTCATATGGTGTAAGCGAAAGGAACAGCTCCAGAGTCATATTTCATTATCAACAGGACCGTCAACTTCTCAGAGAAATCTGGTCTAAAACCGATGTCTCTGCAAATTATTCACTTATCTTCAGCTATTAAATATTTAAAAATTTTCAAAGACAGCTATGTTTTCCAAAATTGCTGCTTTTCACAAAATAATTTAAAAATAGAAATATTACCTTGTTTTCTCAAGGCTTTGTGTGCCATAAATGATACATTAGGGGTTTGTCGTCGTAATTATTATAACCACAAAGATTTTGTTTGCAGGTATTAAAACATATGGCACACATAGCATTTCTTAAAACTACATTGATGTTAACATTTCCACCCTTAAATACCTGTTTTACCCCCAGTGGATGAAATAACACTTCAGATTAGAACATTGTTACTCAGAATACAGAAGGAGGCTCACCCACTATAAATCTTGGGGCTCCTAACTGTTAAAGTTCAATTAAGCACTCCAGTGAGATTGTAATAGCTGTCTGAAGCCTTAAGAATGGAGACTGTACGTTCTTATGAGTTTGGAAAGGGAATTAATGAGGTATCAAAAGAATTTAAAATCAGTCATTTCCATCTACTGAAAACAGTCTATAAGTAATCTCTGGCAGGGCAAAGGAAATTGTACAGAGTTGATGAGAATTTGGATAGAGCTAAATAGAGGACATGCTGGAAGAAAACCTGTTAGAGGTTGTAAAAGTCAGAAAAATGGGCTGAAGTTCACCTTCCACATCTCATTGCTGAGCAAGAAAGTTCATCTGTCAAGCTTTCTGCTACTCTGTCCGTGTGTTGCATGTTTTTCTGGATTTGTTGTAGGTAAAGTATGACTAAAAAGAAGTAGCTAATTTTAAAAATACAACCTATAATTATAAGTACTCGCAATTGATTTTCACCACAAGAGGATAATACCAGTCTGTCAGCTTCTTGCTTACTTATCAGAGCTGCTTTTTCCACTCCTGCACCTGGTTCCCAGACTCGTCCCAGGTGAGGAGCCACCACTGCGGGTCCAGCACTCACACAGAAACCTGGGAGTCAGCACCGCACGTGCTTAATGCTGATGTCAGGAGCTCTTCCAGACACTTTCACATACCCACACTCACACAGAGACAATGCACGCGCTCCCGAACTCATCATATCACTTTTATCTCCACAGGTGGCAAATTTAGCCCTCTGGCTCAGAGTCAGCATGTCATGGCTGAAAAAGTCAACAGAAAACACACAGAGACAAAGGAAAATATACTTCTATGCGTCCAGGCCCTGGCTTCCTCTCCATCTGCCCACCTTTTTGATGACTGTCAGCAGCTCCACTGCTCATCTTCTGGTGGATATTATCCTGTTCCAGAAAAGTTATATTTGAACCAAAATCTCCGAAAAAGAAACTGCTTCTTCCTCTTCTGCTATGAACTTTTGAAGTTTCGTTAGCTTAGGAAGTCCTCCTACATCTGCTCTCTGTTTCTTTTTATCTGCCCTCTCTTCTCAAACCCCCAGTTGTTCGTTGTGGCAGACGGCCGCTCGTACTGAGCCAGGCTCTGCTGGAGGTTTCTTCCTGTTGAAGGGAAGTTTTTCCTCTCCACTGTCGCCACATGCATGTTGAGTATGAAGGATTGTAACGTCAACAACACAATGCAATTTATTGTGTCTCACTATATACTCCTGCAGGAAGAGTGAAGTCAATGACTCGATGCACTCTGATGGGATTCCTTAGATAAAAACGTTAACCAATTTGAATAGTGAACTGGGAAAAAAAATATATAAAAATGATAACCTGACCTTAATGGACTCTTCGATCACTAGGTTCAGTTGGAGTGTATGTACTACAGATTGAAATTACTTTTTTTGTAAAGTGGCTTGAGATGAGTTAGTGCTATACAAATAAACTGAATTGAATTTGTTAAAAAATAATAAAGATCCAAAATTAAATTCTTAAAAATATATATAATTCTACATAAATCTAATTTTAAAAAAAGAATTTAGAATACAGAGATGTCAGCAAACAGAGAAGTTTCCCTACTCAACAGATATGTACCAATTCCTCAGTTATTACTCTTTTTGTATTTGGGTTACTGAACAACAGTCCATAGCTTCAGCTCTTTTCCCCAAGTAAAAGCCTCCTTGGGGAAAAAAGGGCCCATAATAACAATGTTTCATTATGTGTATTCCCCAAACTCTTAAAAAGGCCTTTCTTCACAATCCGATCCATCCCAGACTGCAGTTATCTATCCCTGTTGCTCGTGCATCCTTTATTTGTAAACTTTACATTTTCCTTCCACTAATATGTTTATCTTACATCACTCTAAACTTTTCCAACCTCAAGTTGGCAGTCTTTCCCATGGTTTTCCAGCAAACAAAATGACAATAAAGTCACTATGCTATGAAAAAAATATTGTCCTTTTATGTAGTATTCCATTTTTTTTTTCAACAAACCTATTTTTTGTAAAAAAAAAAATTATTAGCTCCAAGTCATAATCATTAAAATGAAAAACAATAAATACTTAAAATAAATCACTTTCTACGTAAATTAATGTACTATTTTAAATAAATAACCAAAATAATTTTGATCATTTTTATTTATTTATTTTACCCTTGTTCCTTTAATCCTATCTATCCAATCCATGTTTCTTTTCTGTCCCTCTTCCTCTGTCTCATGTCATTAGATTGATTAGGTTCTTTATGATGTGTCACTAGGATGTTTCAGTTTTTCGCCCTGGCTCTTCCTCCTGTCCCCTCTTCATAGTGCTCTTTCAGGGACCCCCACCCTCTGGTCATCCTCTCACCCAGTTAGCCTGTCCAGGATGGCCTACTAATTCCCAGCCACACCAAAGGCACACCAATCAAAAGTTAATCATTTGCAAAATTACACATATTGCCTTCCGATTACACATGCATAACAATCTATCAATAGAAATAGATGAGGAAGAAAAAAATGTTCTGGACAGTAATATTTGGTGACAGTGTTTTTTTGTTTTTTTTTAGATACCGCACACTTGGACAAATGCTGCTGCAGATGCGTTTAGCAGCAGAACAATTTGCTGAAGTGCTCACAAAGTCACCCATGAAGGTTTTAAATTAAGTGTGGATGGGATAAAAAGGCAGAGTTCACCAGGGTTCAAAGTAGATATTTACCCACACACACACGCACACAAACACCCGTTTCCGCTCAAAGACCACACCGGACTGTTTCTAAGCAGACAAGAGCAAAAAGAGAAAAAAAGACATCAGTACATTAGCTACAACTGCAATAAAGCCCACATCTACTCCTGGTTTGCTCATCTCACAGCTTCTGCTCGGTACTTACTGTCAGTTTCATCCACTGGCTGGTCGGGTGTTCAGTGGCTCTGCTTTCCAGCTGCAGTCAGTCGGTCTCAAGGACAAACACTCCAGCTCTCCTCGCCTCCAGTCTCTGTAGCTCAGCGATGCAGCAGCGTGCACACAAATTCATAAACACACACACGCACACGCAGATTTCCCCCCTCTCCCTCTTTCCTTCCTCTCAGCATCTCTCTCAGATCCAGTGCTGAGTTCACCTGCCCCGGTTCGCTCACAGGGGAGTCCTGAGTGAGCGTGTCAGACAGAAAGTGTGTCTAAGGGAGGGAGGGAAGGAGGGAGGACCCAGCTGAATGCTCCCCCCTTTAAATGCGGGGTGGACCGACAGGCAGAGGACACACGGTGCTCCTGCTTCTCTCTGGATGCAATCAGAGGAGGGTTTTCTGTTGCAGCCATGCTAAAGATGTGAGGGGGATGGGGGGAGAAGGACACAGAGGATTCTTGAAGCGAATTTTAGGCAATGTTGAGTCAGCGTGTGTTTTATTAGAGCTGGAAATACTTAGGGCTTAGGGTTAATTATCTCATGAAAAAGGAGGAAGGGTGTAGGGATTTTCTAGTTTAAAAAAAGGGGTTAAATCTTAAATGAGACCAAGGTGAAAAGTTCTTCTTTCATCATTTGACACCATAAATTGGGTCAGGTATTACAGACTTTGAATAATTGTTGGTGTTTTTTTTTCTTTAATTATTATTTTAACTAGCAGATATAAGAGATAACAAAAGTTCTTGTTAGACAGGGAACTAGAAAACAAGCCAAACAGATATTACACCCGAATGTTTCTTTAGGGTAGGTAAAAATGTTAGAAATAGGCCATTAGCAGCGTAACACTTGGAGTTATTAATCCTTAAGGTCTAGTTGTGTGCTTTGAGTCATTGTCCTATTGTTTAATGATTCAACTTCCTGTGTGAAGTCCAGAGCACTTTGAAGGGGGTTTTCTTGTATATATTGCTGCTGTCATCCCACCCTCCATCTGGGAGGAAAAAAAAAACTGAATGAAGCCAAACAATGAGATAACTTCCAGATAGCAGTGTTTGTGAAAATACGTCTGTCATACAATACAGACATAATTTAACATTGTCCAATGAAGAACTTAAAATTGGCAGACAAGTTCACTGACATGTTTCTCCTCTAACCTGACAGGTGGTACTGCCACTGGTGCTTCAACCGGAACTGGGTCAGTTTTGGTACCAATTACAGCACAGTATACCGCACGTATGGCCAATCTAAATAGACCATACGAGAGCCGATTCTGGCTAAATTTATGTTACCCTCAGCGGTCATGTGGTTATTGTGAACCTCAATTGCCTTTTTTTTCTATATTCAGTGCACTGGTATCTCAAACACTGAGAAAATGAAGCATTATGTTAGGATCCTGATTTGTTTGGGTTTTTTAATGTTTTCTACAAAAACAAACATATAGGTTTTAGTCTGTAAAACGACTCTACAATGTGTTTCAAATACTTTCTCTGGCCAGTACAGACATGACGTTTCTTTTTACTTTAAAATATAATGTGAAATGTGTAGTAAGTAATAAATGTTAACTTTTAGCAAAACCCTTTAAAATGTGCAAGACTAAATAACAAATCTAAAATAATTAATTGAAAAAACTGAACTCTAATTAAGGGGGCACATGCAAATCCACTAAATGACACAAAAACAGATTTAGATCATTTTTTTATTATTATTTTTCCCTGTTTGTGGAGAAATAAAAACTTTCTAATGACACAAATTCCTCAATTAAATCAATAAAATGGATTATTACATACATCCAGACAAATCTGCTCACATTAATGTAAAGTTTGCCAACTTCATTACGATAAAAAAAGCAACTTAAAAAGGTGTGTTGAGGTATGGCCTAGTCAAACATTTGATTCAAAAACCCTTGTGCAATTTCAGAGGAAAAAAAAAAAAAAAAAAATTCTGATCAACGCTCCAACCAGTTTGGCTGACTAACGGGTTGCATTGTTAGTGGCTCACTCTCAGAATGAACTCAAAGACTCAGCAGTCTGCCCTTAAACACTGAGGTAACGTGATCAAGCTTCACTGTCAAGTTCTCCAACGTGGAGAACTCATTTCTACCCATTACTGTCACGTGTCTCCATCCCAGATTTTGTAAAAGTTTCCCCAATATGGGGAAAGTTTGTCACCACAGACGTTCTTAGTAGAACCGTTTCATTCTTGCAGCTCGCAGGACTTTGGTTAAGAATCATCCTGAGGAAAATTTCATCTGGCGTTCGTTTTTTTTTTTTTTTTTGCGGTATTGTGTCTCAGAGTCCAGGAAGCGGCAGATCAGTTGAAACCTAAACCTGCCCCTTTGGGTCTCTGTGTGGCCCGGATGGGTTCAGTGATACCCCTCCCCTCAGGGCCGAGTCCCATCCCCGGGCTCCAGCCCATGCTTTGCAACATGCGGCTCCCCATGTTTGTGTCAGGGATGGGAGCCGCGTTTTCTCCAACCACACCTGAGAAGAAAATGTTTTAAAGTTAGCAAAAAAATTATAAAAAAATAAGGCACATTTAAAGTTTGTATGGAAAAAACCCTCAGCAAATTACAAAGTCTTTTCAGAACACAAAGAAAAAATAAAGATTTCGACTTAAAAGGAACCTTTAAAAAAAAAAAAAACTGTCATTTTTTTGTGCCAGAAATCAATAAACAGATTGTTGGTTCCTGTGGATCAAACATGAGATTTTATTTTCACAAATATTTTCTATTTTTGACACAGAATTAGCCTGGCTCAAAAAATTGGTGGGTGCTAAACAAATGCCTCTCAATAAATTAAAATAATATCACAAATACACACTTTTTATTAATTCAATTCAAATAGTGAAACTCTGACAATATAGATTCATTGCAAACGGTTGTGATTTAAGCATTTATTCCTGTTAATTTTGCTGATTATCGCTGACAGCTTTCCAAAGTGTGATAATTATAAAGTTATTAACATGTTATAAGAAGGATAAGCCAAAAAGGGTGTAGCTAAGGAATCTAACTTCTCACAGAAGACTGAATCAAAGCAAATTAATAGAAAATTGAGTAGAAGGAGAAACTATTTTTAAAAAAATGCTCTAACAACATATTCTTCCTGCAGCCAAAGGAAAAATATGACACCAAATTCACTCAAGAGTTTTGAGAAGATTCAGAAAATGTAAAGTTCAGATAGAGTCAGAGCATAAGGAGTCAACCACACACAAATGTATCTGGCACTTGAGTAACAACTGCTATTTTCCTTATAGTACGAGCCACAGACTGGTCACCTAAAGTCCACTGAAAAGTTTGTAATCCTGGTTACTTCAAAAGTTAAAACCATTGCTGTTATCTCCCAGATTAGGCATTCGGTCTTGCTTGTTTGTCCGGCCGTTCTGCAAACGTAACCAGGTAATTGACTTAGCCACACTTCCTGTCGTGCAACAACTGCATCCGGAGAAGTAAGGACTAGCTTCCGCCTGGGATAATGGTCTTGCTGTTCTCTGTTTTCTAAGAACTTTGCTTTAGTCACAAAGGCTAACTACTTACTGTTTTAATCCTCTATTTGTAAGCAGGGCTGAGTAAAAGCTTCTCACTCCGGGGTCTCCAAGGGATCTGGTTACAGCCAGTTCCCCTGTCATTATCAACATTTGCTATGTGTCTCATGGCCCAACTCCCAATATTTTTAGCTAAGAAGATGTGAGATAAGACGCATACAGATCCGTGAAAGGAAAAGACTATCAGGCAAAACATAGCAGAAGGAGTGTGTTTCCTTCAGTTACCTGAGGGAACAACGGTACCTAGAGGAGCTGCCTTTCGCCTCCGTTTGATGTCGCCTGTGCATAGAGAGCCGAGGTGTCCGCTGGTCTGCCTGCAGAACAGGTGGGTGAAACAAGAACGGCTTTAGGTTTTATTTCTGACAGCATACAACAGGGAAAAAAAAAAGAAGTTTTAATTTATCTGGACATGAAATATTTTATGGACATGAATTAAATTATTCTCACCTGCTTGCTGTTTTTACCGAACAGCTCCTCCGATGCCCTCTGTCTGTTCGTGGATCCCAGTGCAACTGCAGTGGCAGGTAAAAGACAGAAATAAAAAGGACAAAACTTCATCTTTTAGGCAATCTGAAAGAGTCCAGCAATACAGCTAGATTTTATTGTAGCAGTGGGTGAAACCCTGAACTTAGCATGTCGACCAGTTTGAAACATAGCTCACCTGTCCATGGTCCCTCCTTGAGCTTGAGCTAAACCAAGGCCTGATTAGGAAGAAATGGTGCAATTAAAACATCTGGATGATAAAATCACTGTTGTTGTTTCAGAATTCACATTACTTTATGTACATTTTGAACATAACGAATTAATTTATTGCATTTCTAAGGCAGGAAGACTTGAAACCTGGAGACTGGGGAGAAAACTAAGGAACGAAGGACATGAATCAAAAGAAAAGGAAAGATAAACCAGAAAAAGACGAAAATATCTTTGTTGAGAGATGTTAATAATTTGTTCATATTCCCCAATACAAAAGACAACCCATATTCCTCTACAAACATAACATTTCAGAGGGGTGACAAAAGAAAATAAAAAACAAGAAAGCAAAAAAATAAATAAGTAAATCAGATTAAGTAGCAGATGATAACTCACTCATGTGGATCTTGGCTCAGCCTTTCGCTGAAGCCCTGACCGGAGCTTCCCGGAAGCCCCACCTCGGATCCCTGCTGGTTTCCATGGAGACGACTCAACCTGGCCTGGAACCCTGTCCAACATCAATGCAAGTTTATTCACAGATCAACTCACTTTTGATCTAATTTCATTTGGCCAATAAGATTAAACTAAATTAAAAATTCATCTTGGAATCATACTTTTTGGCTTTTAAAAAGGGTGCTCAAATAAATGAAAAACTAATTTAAATGTATCTTCTTCCTATTGAGAGACGACAAAAAAGAACAAAGATTTTTTTTAATAGAATAAGTAATACATTTTTCCACTGTTTTTTTTATTTTGTTTGTTTTGCTCCCTATTGGTCAAGAATGACATAATGGCATGCATCTTTAAGGTCCAGCAGTTCATAATGTACCTCTCTGTGCAGCGGGGCTTAGCAGAGGAAAGGATCCTGTGAGAATGCTGCTGAAGACCGGGTCGGCGAGGTCCAGCTCCTCCGACGCCGCCTCCCTCTCCCACCAGGGAACCACTCCTGCTATCCCACATGCACCGCCGGGCCCAGATCCGGACCCCTGTTCTCCCTCACAGAACCAATCACTCTGTTCATCATCACCTGGAGCAAAGACAGAAACTGTGACCTCCCAGTAGGACTAAAATATGCCTGTTTGGTTTCCCACACAGTTAATATAATAAACCAATGCTTTGCATAATTACATTTCCAAAGTTGTTGGTTCTTTTTTTTTTGTGGCAATTTTCAAACTAGATTTTAAAAAAAGTTACACTATCAACTTCTGGCAGGTATTTCTGCAGTAGTTGGGATTTAAATATGCAAACAACAAAAACTACAGATTGGAAGGATGAATGTATCTAATGATTAAAGGACTCATGGAATAAAGATTGGCAATAAATCTATTTTAGCTTTTTTTCTTTACTTGTCCAGTCCTGGAAAACACTTACATCAGAGGCTATTTACGTGTTGTTCCTCTAAAGGAGAGATTCGGATTAAAACCTAGAGAAGAACAGGACTATACACACACCTTGCCTCCCCTCATCATTAGTATACAGGCCACCATCACTGCTGTTACTGACGCTGCTGGTCTCACTGTAAAAGACAACAAAAGGTCATTAAATGTACAGTTTAAACACAGTGGATGCAAAAATAGCCAAAATACAACCCGGATCTAAAATTAAACTCTCGTCAATAAAGTAACAAAGGTGGGGGACTTGAAAATCAGTTGAAATAGTAAAAAGAAAGCTAAAACACTAACCACCTGTCACTCATGTCCTCATCTGAGCCCTTTTGCTCGTCCAGCTCCATCTTCTCTTTAGATCCCTCTTTTGGTGAAGACAGAGGGTCTTCACTCTCAACAACCACCCCTTCGTCTGCAGCTTCCAGCCCCAGTCTTTGCATTGCCAGTTTTCTCTTCTTCACACGGTTCTTTTCTCCTACAGACCCCAGCAGGCCACCTCCACAAAGCTCCATGGCGCCCCTACTCTCGTTACCACAGAGTCTGTGCGGCCTGCTGCTGACACGGGCCTTGGGGACCGGCGGGGGCCCGAGCAGGATGGAGGAGTGACATTCTGGTTCTACCGGCGGGTCCACAGCCATACGTTTGACCTTACGCCGGCGTCTAAGGCTGCGAGTTCCCTCTGCTGACCCCAAGATGGCCAGGTCGTCAGGCCAAATTGGCCGCTTGCTTCGTCCCAGGTCGGTAGCGTGGGGCGGTCGTCTTTTGGGGCCAACCTGGTCATCAGAGTCGCTGTTGTCACGGGCGTGGCTGTTGGCAGCGGAAACACCTCCTGAGCTGGCACGGTAGTCCTGATGGCAGTAAGTAAATGTGACACGCTTGGTAAGTTGTGAGACGTTGAAAGGTGCTCGAATGTCAGCAAGGATAGGTCCAGTTCACTGTCTAAAGATGAAAAGGATGACGCTGGAAGCAGCTGATACAGTGACCAGAGAACAAAATCTTAGGTTTATCCAAGAGCTACTCTTACTTCATCTAGATCTGAGTTGGAAAACTGAAGCAAAAATGCAACAAATACCCACCTTTTATGAATCAATGTAGTTATTCACATCATACAAGTTAAGTAGAGATTTGGGTGCTTTCAGAGGACACAGCTCAGACTGCAGTGCCAAAGGGCTGTGGTTTATTATTTACAATAGTACCACTGACAAGAAAACATTTATTAAAAGTTTTTCAGGGCATTTCTTGTAAACCCAATGGTATCTGATTGGATACTTTTGTATGGATGTACAAACACATTTACTATTTCAAACACAAAAGAAAACCGCAACATCCAATTCACGTTAAATCAGAAGCGTTTCATGTCAGGATCTTTCAACTGATCGCAAAGAATAAAGAACAAACACAGATCAATGACTGAATTAACTATCTGAAAGAGAATTTGATTGGTTTTACTGGGTTCTTTAGAGAAAAAAAAATTAGAGTGCCTGCCTCTCATTGACTAACACTGCAAAATATGACCTTGCACTGATCAGTCATTGTCTAAACAAACAAAAATAAAAACACCTGTGGGATCCACTCAGAAGCTGCCAGACTAGTAAAACCTCTCCAGCAGGCTGGACACACCCCCGGCCTCACCTTATGTTCCTCCACACTGGACTCTGAACCCTCACTGAGGTGGCCCGTCTCCCAGGGCGGGTGGGGGTTGTCTGAGCGTCGTTTCCTGCCCCTGCGTTTCCGAGCCTGTCGCTTCAGCAGACAACCCACTGCCAGCGCGTGGTCCCCTCCGTCGCCGAAGCCGCCCCGGTTAGCTTGCTCTGAGCTCTCCTCCAGTGCTGACACCAGGTCATGGACCAGCTCGTCCATTGTCCGGTGAAAGTGCCTGGGAAGGAGGGCAAATGTTGAAAAATGATTATTCACGTTTGTTTGTCTTTTGACAAACGTAAACACTTTATATGTGAAGATAAGCATTTGCTTTGGGAGATACAAATACGTTTTCTCTCGGATAGAACCCCATAAACAACAAACAGAAGTGGCAATACCTTTATTGGCAATATTTAACGGTGACGAACAAAACAGCTAAGCACAGACAAGACAAAAATAAATGACATTCTTTATCCCCGAAGAGGGATGGTTTAAACAATAGGCACATTGACTGTAACTTACGTTGTAACAGCTGCTAGAAATATATGAAAACGGCAGATATTGTTTGCGGCGTTTCTATGAATTTACAGCAGATCTCTTATACCGCCTGCGGTTTTACTACTTAGCTTCGTAAGCTAACGTTTTCCTGTTAGTTAGACCTGTCCACGTCAATAAACGCATAATGAAGACATAGCTGCTTCACGTCTACCAAGCAATAAGCGTAAACACATAACTGATTGTTCTGCTGTGAGAATCGCCGTCGAGATAAACAATTAAAACCCCCTTCGACATTCAGGTAAGCTTCGATGCTAGCCTGTTGATGTAGCTAGCCTGTGTGCTCTGCAACCAGCTGATCCACGCGAGTTCAATGAACGTGAGCGATGAGTTATCCGACGTCTCAGTGATTTTTAAAGACCACCTACCAGCTAGTTCCCGCTTTGCCGATGGTTTTTAGGTGACCTGCACGGAACATTAAAGCCACCAAGTGCCAGCGAGTTATTAGCCAGAAACAACAAACAAACAGCCAGACTCCATATTGCAACAAAAGCTAACAGTCAGTTAGCTGGATAAGCGACAAGACCTGGTGCTGGCTTCAGGTACTTCGGGAAAATGGAACATTAACATTAAAAGGCATACAAAGATTTTATTGTTACTTACTTAACAAAAAAGTTCGAAATTTGAATTCCATCTATATGAAAACATGATTGTATATACGTATATATTACTCTATATGCTAAAAACATTTAATTAGCTATGTGACAAACAGAAAGCGTGAAGGCAATTTGTGATTTGTACTAGAATGTATTTACCCACATTAAACACCAGAGTGAGCTGCAGTCACATGTATTCCCACTACAGTGTTATTTTATACCCCTTTAACTTTTAACACATTTGCCCTGTTACAGCTACTAAATAAGGGAAATTATACATTTGGTTCATTTGTGTTTAGTCGCTTTGACTCAGGGACAAACTGCATGACTCTTGACTCTACCAGCTTTGCACATCCAGAGGCTGACCTTTTCAGTTTTTAAGAGACCTGTATTTGTACAACATTTCATCTAGTCCAAGGATTTTACAATACAATCAGTCACCCACTCATACACATTCATTCATGCACCAATTTCAGGCCCTTTGACCACCACAAGTAGTTGTTTTGCCCAAGGAGACAACTGAAGTAGATAAAGTGCGGGTTCGAACCAGCAACCTATTGGTTCTAAAACTTTCAGATCAAGCTTCAGGATTTGATCCTTGGATTGGATGTAAATTGCAAACAGGAGTTGTGACCTTCTTTCGCAAAAACAATTTTTCTTGTCATTTTCCATAAAGGCCAGACATGTGGAATGCACAACTAATATTCTGTTGGCATATTTTTCCACCTGAGATATTAATTTCCACAGCTCCTCCAGAGTTACCCTTGGCCTTGCTTTTTTCTTTTTTTTCTTTTTTTTGTTTCACTGAAAGCAAAAAAGATAATTTCCTCTTTAACTTTGGTCCAAGCAGAGAGAAAACTGCTCCTTGTAAACAGATGAAGGTCCTGAGTGATTCTCTTCTTGGCACCATTCATTTAGTGATATCAGTATAAAAGGGACCGAAGACAAATGCCTGATGGTCTCTTGAGATAGTTTTCTAATTAAAATATATCTTTACCTTCAACTTCACAATTATGCTCTGTATATAACATATAAAATCCCAAGAAAATATATTAAAGTTTGTGGGTGTAACTTTAAATATAATTTAAAAATTAAGGCAGAATGAATACTTTGGCAAAGCACTGTATTATGGCGTTAACTCTCTTGGCACACAAAACACATGGGTGATAACAAGGTCATATTATTTACAGTGGTCACTGTGTACCATGTGCTCACGTCACAGGTGACCTTATCTGAATGTGATTGACGACAATATTGTGGTCTTCCATGGGGCAATAAATGTCACACATATTATAGCCTTTATCCTAAGTAATTAAGGAAATTAACTTATTGAGAAGACTGACAGGCATGCGTTTGAACTCCTCAGTGGGGAGGTCAGCTGTCCGACTGGTGTGAAATCATGTAAAACCTCTAGGAATAACATTTCGTCAAAATATCCCAGCAATCCCAACAAATGCCAATGAAGTCTGAGGTTCCAATGGAAGATGCACACTCAAGGGCTGACTCAGGTTTCAAACTGGGGGTCCCAGGTAAATTTAGTAAGACGGAGTTCACTTGCGCTTGACAGTCAGACACTCGCCGTGCTCGGAGAGTGCAGACGCACGTTCAAGAACGCAACTAAGACCTGTGGACTTTCTACAATACAAACATCCACTTTGAGGACATTCCAGCCTTCCCGTTTCTGAGATTTAACACATGATATCAGTGGACGAAGAGGAGCTCGATGAGGCCGTTCAGCAATATTCTACTGACACCACCTGGAGCTGGGTAACGTGTTTTACAAATTGCAAGCGTGTATAAAAGAGACACCAACAGGGATTACAGCACTTTGTTCTTTCCAGCTAGTGCATTCTGTTCCAATGCAAATTTAGGCCTGAGTTAAATATTGAAGACCGGTTATAGAAGTCACCCAATAGGTTCAAATAACAGGGGCCGTCCAAGCTGCCTGGTGTGTTTAGATAATCCCACATGTAAAGCGACCTGGTACAAGTGAAATCTGGGAAGAGTGTCAAGAGGCCAGGAGAGGGTGGGGTAACAGGTTGCCGGGCTGGGTTGGTAGATAGGGTAAACGCTCCAGTGATCACATGATCTTCTCACCCTGTTCATGAGAACATCACAATACCGTGATCAAAACAACACATTTATCACACAAGATGACAACTTCTGGCTCAGATTGAAAAGTTTTGAAATGTCTACGGGCTAAATGTTTCTTTCAAAATCACTTTTTATTCAACCCTCTTAAGTTCCTTTATATTATGGTGCGATTATTATTCCATAATTCTCACTATGTTTATGCAAATTCAATAAAACGCGGTGAGTTTGTGTGCTTTGAGGGAAGCTTTTTAGTTTTAACACGATGTCTTTTAAATTAAATACATTAACCGGTGTCCCTTTGGAACTTTCTTGTGCCATTTGCGTTCATTCATAATGGATGTGCATCACACAAATCCTAATATTCTATTTAGAATATAAGAAAATATATACATATTATATTCCAATATATGAAAATGTTTTATCTTATCCAGTGAACCTAACAATTTGCATTAGGGATGAAAAAAGTAATAACTTTTTACATCTCTACAATAAAAAACAATCTTAAAGTAATCACAATCAAGATCACTGCCATTGTCCAAAAATCCCACTTTGTGCATGAAATTGGAAAGAAAAAAAGACTTTTCTGAAGAGACTTTTACAACTAAAATTTTCAAAATTATCAAAATTATTTTTGAAAATGTGCCATTAAAACGGTGCTTCCTGTAAACTCTTAAAGCAAGATTTAAGAGGTTACGCTTACTTTGTCCTATGTTTATTTTTTTCTCCTTTGAGTTTAATTTAACCTCTGAATCAATGTTTCTATCAAGCCCTGCGACTCTCAGGCCAGAGCAGCATAAGTCAGTCAGCAGCTTTAATATTAGTCAGATATGTCACAACATAAAGCATTGTATCTGTTAAAACAATCCACCCTTGCTCGTTCATTTTAACACAATGTGTTGTATTTGATCCTTGGTAGATGAGAATCTGGCGAGTTCCAGCTGACCGCTACAGTATCTCACATTTAGTAGGGATGCAAGCCAAAAGATAGTTCTGATAATTCAGTATTTTCAATCATGTGACAAACAGTGTTACACTTCTGTATGAATAATGAAGCAGACTAACATAAATGCTTGTGTGTTTTGTTTTATTTTTTAAAAGTGTGCCATCAAAACTGTCTTTTCTTTATAATAGCCCTCATCTAAGTGATTAAACATGTTGAGCATGGAACTTCCAGCATGAGTTGCTTACATCAACTCTCAGTGGACTTGTTCTTAGAAACATGTAAGTAAAGACAGCTGTGAAGCTCATTTATCTTTAGAGGTCCCTCTGAAACTGATAGAAAGACTGATGGGATGTCAGGCCATATTTGTATAAGCAAACCATCCAGCTGAGAGATATATTCAACACATTCTCACTCCCAACTCGTCATATATTGACGCTTGGGCAGGTCCCCTCAGCGTCACATGATATATTAGCTATTGGGTTTTGGGGTTAAATCTTTTAGCGGAATACTTCTTTTTCATAAAGTTGAACATGTTCACTGACATTTAGTGGATCTAAAATCCCATGTTAAGAAAAGATTAAGAAATATATTTTTTTAGTAAAATTTCTGTTGCCCTTGTTGATGAAAAACTGTTACAATCTATGTAGCTTCACACCTGCTGATGGTGGTCAGAGGACCTGGTAGCTTACCACCATCATCAGCATGTAAACGTGTGTTTGAATGGGTGAATGATTTATTGTACTTTAAAGCACTTTGGAGTCCCAAGGCCATAAAGAAATGCAGACCACTTACAACAGTTTTTTTGTTTGTAAAACGTTTTTGCCAAAAAAAAAAAAAAAAGGTCAAAGATTGCTGGTCATGGCTGATTTGTAAAAGATATTTAAACTGCATCTTTGACCCAAATTATTAGCCATTGTGGAGGGCCTAATTAATCTCATGTGTGTCCCTAGAGCTGCACGGACACACATGAGGAATATTATCTATTGTGAAATAGTATCAAAACACATTCATGTTTGAATGGTCCAGTCAAAGTCCAAGTCTATATCCAGATGAAAATATGACAAGACTGGAAAATTGTTGTCTTCTAAACTATTCAAATTTAATCAAAGGTAGTATAACTGATTAGAGGCAAGAAGAGGGAAGAACTGGTTAAAACTTACGTGTGTAAAGCTAGTAGACAAATCCTAATGTGCTATGTAAATAAGGGAAATTTTGTGAAACATTCGACAGAATGGTTATTATAAAAAATATCTTGTCAATGTTGAGCAACATGAAGCAGAAACCACCAGACAGCCACATCCTTTTAACACAGTCTCTCTTTTAAGGGTCTCTTGCTACAACAGCCAACATCGGCTGTGCTGCGAGGCAGGGCTGTGATTGGTCAGGAAGATCACCTCACTGCGTCACGCTCACTGAGCGACTGTAACCGCTGACGTAGCTCCAAACCGCTGCAAAACTACTCAGTTTACCGTGTTCTTTAGATGTCTGCACGGTCTCCTGAAAAAGTGTGGTCAAAATGTTTCACGTAAGCCATGTGGCCGTGGATCTTTATCACTATAAAACAACAAAAAAACCATATAATCTTACAAATGGTAGTATGATAAAGCACTAGTTATTTAGACGTTTGCAGAAATCGCGCATTCTCTTGTGAATTGTTTATAGCTGCGACCCGAAAAAGCTCTGAGAAAGTGGCGCGACTTGATTCCAGTTCACAACCGAGTAGTGTATCTCTGTGGCCGGAGGAAAGGTATTATGGCAAGCCGTTTGTGCAAATATTTGGTGTTCTTGTTTTGGTGATGGTCATTTCTCTATTTCGTTCCTTTGATGCTTTTCTCAGTTTGTTTCCTACGTTTTTGGGTAAGAAAAGGAGTGCTCCAGAGGACATTTTGCATTCATTCTGACTACAAACTCACCATAATCTTCAATGTTTTTGCTCCTTTTCGACTGTGGGAAAATGTGACTTTGTGACTAGGAAACAATGATATCTACCAGCAGGAAGTAATTTTGCTTTTATCATGTTTCATAAAACTCAACTGGCATAAAACAGATCTGAATCAAACAATTAGAAACGAGATGCAATGCAAAGTTTGAGAACCTATTGTGACCCACTGGTTTGCAACAACTCCACTAGGTATTTTTCTCACAACCCATAAGTCCCTATGTTCATAACAGACTTCCTGTTTAGAACCCACTTGTGTTGACTAAATAGCCAGTCTTATTGGTTCCCAATAAGATTTCTGCAAAAATCTTATTGGGAACCAATTTAGATTCTGGCAATGATGGGTAACAAATGATGGGTAACAAATTGGATAACAGATTTTTTTAAAATCCCAAATAGTCAGTAGAACCTTTCAAAGTAGTGAAAAACTACTTTGAATGGTCTAGTGGTCTTTACTTAGTTAAGAGTGCAGGAAATAATGTGAGTAAAAATTACGGTTGATATCAAGGACATGAACTATTTATACAAATGGTTTGCCATAAGAGTAAACTGGCAAGCTCGAAGCTGATTGGCCAACAAGATGGTCGGTTTCGCTGCGTGTGACATTGTCACCTACTAGGTTACATTAAAGAGTTAAAGAGAATAAACACGGATGAAAAAATTTGATTCGCTTTCACCTAAAGAGTCCACCACTGCGGCTGTTTGACGAAAACACAAGGCGATGTAACGCTCTGTTTGGAAAACGGAACTTTTAAACATTTGTGTTTTGTTTCCCTTTGAGGAAGTGCTCGTTAAAGACTGGCATATTCATTACAAACAGGTATGTGCGTGCTTTTATAAATAGGATACGTCCCCAAGTCTGTTCCTTTAAATGTATGAATGGACATTTTTACTACATCTTTGGGTTCTCATGTCATATTCTTGTCCTTACATAGTTCTTATCGTTCATAGTGGTCATTTTCCTTAGATAAATATGTCTCAACTATTTTCCCTGAACTTAATTGTTTTAAAAATTTAATGTTTTTTTTTTTTTGGAAGCTGATTGGCTGCTTGCCCAAGGCTCGTGTACTGATATGTGTTGGTTCATTTTGTAATAACTTATTGCCTTGGTTATTAAATATTTCCATTTAAAAACTGAGCAAGCTCACTTCAATAATAAATTAATACAATAAGTTTAATTTTCAGAGGATTACGTCTGTCTTTGTTGTACTATGAGACTTGGCTGACAACAAAAGACTCGGTCCATAATATCTTCGGAGTGGACCAGTCCTGTTCCATCTGCAGCTTGTGATTGTTAACCTCATGAATCTCGTGAGCATAGCTCTATTAAAGTCACTGTTTGAGCGTGACTTTCTTTCTTAAACATACTTGTGAAACCAGAAGCTGTCAAGTGCGTTTTACGCCACTCTTCCTCTTTTTTTTTTTTTTTTTTTTTTTTTTTTAAATCCCTTACAGCAGACAGTCTATTTTTAGACTCATCCGTTCAGCAGTGTGTATCATCCTTCTGGTATCAGCTTAAATCCAGGGGGGTGTTATTTACAATAAATGTTTCAGGTGAAATGTTTCAGTACAGATTCTCAGTCTGACCTAGTGTTTGAAACTCAGGGTTCTTGTTATTCGAGAGGTGTCCTGATCATAAAAAAGAGATGAGGCACATCTCAGTCTTTAATATGATGGGGGCATCTGCCAAATAAATCTAGGTCGGATCCACCTTGTCTATTTATATCCAACTTTGACATACTTAGATTACATTTCCTGTCTTTTTACACCTCATCTGGAATTTAAAATGCCTTAAGTCATAAAATCAGCCTGCATGCTACATTCAAGCCTGTTCAAGATAGTCCATTATTTGCATAATGCTTTAGGAAGGAGCTCACTTGATTGTAAAATTGTGTTCCAGGGAGATAATGCAGACGTCAGCAGTGGCAGAGATGCTGTTTTTGATTTTTTTTTTTTTTTAATGGCTCATTATGTAACTGTGTCTTTCTGGTGTTCTCAATGTCATGACGCTGCAAGTTGAGCTCAGCTAATTTAAGACATGAACAGTTATGATCAAATGATCACTTAAGAAGTGGTGGCAGGCTTAAGTTGGCTTGTTGTTTGAGCTCTGGCGTCTGGGGTTACTGATTGGAAAACAGTTGGATATAATTTCCACATGGGAGAAGGAGTGAGATGGGTGGGAATGTGAAGTACAAATAAATAGCACAACATATGGTAACTTGCAAAAGTATTCATACCAGTCAAATTTGTCATATGTTATGTTGCAGCTACTAACTTTAATGGAATTTATTGGGATTTTATATGATGGACCAAAACAAAGTAGTGCATAATTGTGAAAATAAAAAGAAATTGTGTCTAATGAGATATTTGAAAAGTGTGGAAAGCCTTGTAATTCAGCCTGCTTAACTCTAATACCCTGAAATAGTTATTGAATTAGGCCACCTGTGTGCCATGCAACAAGATAAGTGTGACGCTGCAAAAAACATGAAAGTGGAGCAGAGGGCACTTTACAGCAGGACTGTTACCCTGGTAGAGGCAAAACCCAGCAGATGAGCTGCTGTAACTACAGCAAAGGGTGTTCCTGCTAAATCATGCCTCAGGAGTGCCAAATATTTCAGATTTTTATTTGTCAAAAATAAAAATAAAAAACTGCCACCTTTTTCTTCATTTTTTCCATTACTCGTTTTTGTTGGTCTGTTTGTTATCAGTCTAGGAACAAGTCCTAAATCAATTCTTTTCTCCTCTTTCATTTTCTCATTTTCAATGTCCATTTTTACAGACCCGTCAAACCATGAACTACGTGGGCCAGCTCGCAGGTCAGGTGTTCGTCCAGGTCAAAGAGCTGTACCGAGGCCTCAACCCTGCAACGCTTTCTGGCTGCATCGACGTCATCGTTGTGAGACATCCTGATGGCTCGCTGCATTGCTCGCCCTTCCATGTTCGCTTTGGCAAAATGGGCGTCCTCCGGTCCCGAGAGAAAGTGGTAAGGTGGCTCAAATGGGGCAAAATTTTTGATTTTGTCACAGTAATGAATGTTTTAGTTTATTTTAAAAAATATTTTCTCCTCTTTAGGTTGACATAGAAATCAATGGAGAACCAGTGGATCTGCACATGAAGCTGGGCGAGAATGGAGAGGCATTCTTTGTGCAACAAACAAACGATGATCAGGTAATAATCGGGAAAACACCTTTTCTATGTGTACTTTGGTCATGCCATATCAGCTGGTAAGGATAAAACGAGTTTGATGATTATTTTCCATTTCAAGAATATTTCTGCTTGCCTGAATGGGTAAATAAAAAAGGTACACCCCAACCACTCATATATTTCACCACAAAGCTTTAAACACTTTTCCTCCTTACATTTTATCACAGAAAATCCAGCAGAGTCAGGCTGTGTGCAGCACATCCTCGATTATTTTGGTTTCCTTTTTTATAACAGCCTTTCTCTATTTACCGTTGCTGTTCGAAAATATGTCATAGAAATAAAAAAAAGAAGAGACTTAGTTACAACTTGAACTCAGTTTGTTTAAAAAAATGTATTTAACCCTTTGTTTTGGGAAGCCCCTGCCATTACCTTTGATTTGTCAAAGTTTTCCTTTGCAAACAAGTTAATGCAGCTTAGGTACTTACTATTTAAACCTGATAGAAATGTGGTCTGCCAAAAGTAATAAAAAAGCTGAATAATGGCTAGCTCAGACAAAGGAAGTGGGTGCTGTATGTTCTCCAGACTGGTGTCAGATTCCCAGACTTAATGGGGCAAAGAGGATAGGAGGAGTCTACTGCTTCTCAACCAACTTTCTTGGCACCACAAAGCAAAAACGGGAGGCAGTCCTGTCAGGCCACAAATCATGTGGCTGAACATATGTTTTTCTTTCCTTTTTTCCATAGGTCTGGAAAGAAAAAAACAGCTTGTCCTTGAAGCTGTTACAGGCTCAAACTGTGTAACATATTCATGTTGCTTGTGTTTTTGTAGCTCAGCATAAAATAAGCTTGAGATACAGTACATGTCAAGAAAATGTAACTTTCAGACAAAGTGTTTAGTTTTGTTAAACATTTTAAAGGCCCACTTGCGCTCAACGTTAAATATGCAAATACAGTCGGACAGAGCCCGATCTGTCTTTACTCTGCATTCATTTCATGCAGATTTTTGAACTTCCTCAGGAAGCTTGAGAATGTTGACCAAAATGCAAAAACATGAGGAAACTCGCCATAAACCAGTGTGAAGTATCGACTTCAAATGTTTTTGAGATATTTTACCTTTAGCTGTGTTAAGGAGTCAGAATGGCCTTCATTGACCTTTAGTTTGAACTGTGTGAGGTTTTCCATGTTTAAAGACCTTTATGTCTATGTCTTCAGGTAACTGTTCTAGTGAGATAACTTATCATCTTGCTTGTGTTTGCCATCTTAACAGGAAGTGGTTCCCTCCTACTTGGCTACTTCTCCCATCTTGTCGGATGCTGCCTTTTCAATGAGCTCCTCGCTGATGGGGAAGAGCTCAGGGCCTCCCTTACAGACCCTGGGCTCCTTAGGGAGCAGTGGCGAGAGCAGTGGCGCAATAACAAAGAAGAGGAGGAAAAGGAGGAGGAAGAGTCGGGCAGACAGCACAAGGAGGGAGGAGAGTGGAGACTACTCAGCAGATGAAGACATGTTTTCAATAGACATCAGTTCTGATGAAGAGACTGAGATGGACAGCAGCAGGTAAAAAAAAAAAAGAAATGGTGAAAAAGAAGAGATGTGGCAAGGCAAATATGAGAGGGATTGAGATATATTATGACTGTAGGAAGATGGAGATATGAACGAACTGACTTCTATCTAATAGACATAATTCAGTGTGATGTGAATCAGCTCAGCTGTTAAAGTTAATTCAAAACACTTTCAAATACACAATATTTTAAGTAGAAAAAGGACAAATGCATGTTTTCGTAACTGATAGATGTAAACATGCTAACCTTGATTGGCTACAGGACATGCTATGATGCAAGTAGATTGAAACACAAGCTCAGATATTGTGTTTCTGTTGCAGGTCTTTATCAAGGGACACCTTACAAGACGAAACAACAGTGGCTTCAGGCATCTGTTCTTTTAAACAGGCTGGGCTCTACACTCGTTCAGATGGAGAGTGGAGCCCGATTCATAGGTAATTCTAAACAAAAGCCTTTTCAGTGAAAATAATAACATTTTATTCTAGTTGCATTTGTTGTAGTTCCAAAGCAGAAAACGTTTGGACAAATGTGTTGCTCTGCACCTTCCCTATCGGCCTCCTTGTTTTGGGACAGAATAAACCCATTTCAGCCTTCTTTTTTAACTCTACATATATGTATGCTATGAGCACTCAATTGTTTTTTATTGGAAATTTTATGATTTCCAAAAAAACATAATCAAATATATGTTTTATGTGTTGTTTATGATGTTTCCCATTTTGTAGGCCAGTAAAAAGAAGTGAGCCACACTGTGCAACAAAAATCCGTTTAACAGCAATGTGACCAATTTGAAAATGAAACTAATAAATTACAAGAATTAAGTTTTTACATTCATTGTTACTGGTACCACCTCAGCATGTACTACATTAAAATTCTCACTGCTTAGTAAACTTCAATAAAAATAAAATTTCTGGTTAACATGGTGTTAATAGAAAAGTAGAAATAATGATTTGCATTATCTAATTGTGCTCAAATTAAAAGCTGAATTTTTCAAAAAAGATTTGTCGTTTGAGAATATGCACTACAAACAAATGTAATTTCTTTTCACACACTTTCCCAATGCGGGTCCAAGATACTCTACTGTTCTGTTTGTTGACAAGGAGATGTTTAATTTTTGTACAATATTTCTTTCCCCTCCAGTCGTGATAACTCTCGCCCCACCTCTCCAAAGAGCGACTCAGAGCTGATCACCAATCATTCAGAAGCAGACAGTCAGAATCCAGCCATGCACTGGGCTTGGGGAGAGCTGCCCCAGGCTGCTGCGGTAAGCAAATGTCCACCATGTACACGTCTAAAAATCTAACACTATAGAAATAAAGACATCCTGTTGCAGTTTTCAATTTTCAACTCTCACACCTCTCTCCTTTTTCACCTCTTTAGCCTTCGTTTCTCTCACTGAAGCCTACCGGGCCACATGTTTTCCCCGTATCCATTCCCGTGTCCAAAAGTACACATTTCCGAGCGATCCCTCATCAGACACCTTCAGCCCAATGTGCGCCAAGCTCTAAAATGCAAGCTCCCTCTTTGCTGATTGAGGAGGAAGCCGAGGTCAAAAGGGGAACACCGGACCCGGTCACGGTGGAATCAGAATCCATGAGGATGGAGACTCAGATGATACCTTCAGAGGAAACAGCTGCTTGTACATCCAGTAAAACAGACTCTCCATCAAAGAAAAAGGGTAAAAGTGCTGTTAGTCTATAAAGAAAGCACTTCTATGATCTTTCCAGAGTTTATTCCAATAAGAAAAATGGTGTCGATCTCTTCTGTTACTGACTTTTTAAATAATTTTAAGGTTTCAGAATAAGGTGCTGTGCTTAATGAAAGTTACTTAGCAGCCCTAAAAACATCTAAGACATGAAGGAAAACAAAAAACCTTGCATAAACTTAACTCAAAATTAGGCCAGTGTGTCAAAGGTTATGATGGGAGCAAAACCTCTAAATCAAATACAAGAAATAAATCTTTTAGACCAACCTATAAGAAATTATTTTCCAATGTGTAAACTTACTAGAAGTACAGACGAGGAAACCTGATTTCATTTTCTCTCCTGCAGACAAAAGAAGCCGCCATCTTGGTTCCGATGGAATTTACTTGGACGACATTACAGAGTTGGAGCCTGAAGTTGCTGCTCTTTATTTTCCTAAGAGGTACAAAAACAGATACACTCACACACAGACTACACAGTGATAACTCTGATCAATCAGTTCATTATAATCTGACCCGATCATTTTAACACTTAAAACTTGCAGTGAGAGCGCTTCAGCCATGAGAAGTATCTCCGACCCGGGGCTCCACAGCACCAGCTTGTCCCCACAGTCTGTGAGTTCGGGGGGCGACAGCGGTGTGGACAGCTACTGTGACCCCATGTCTGACATGCCATCAATGGCCATCTCTCTGTGTGGGGGGCTCACTGACAACAAGGAGATTACTAAAGGTACGTTATCACAAGCCACAAAACAACTCCACAAGACACTTCAGAATCTGATTGTTGTCTGATTGCTTTTGTTTCTTTTAGAGCAATTCTGTGATAAGATCATCTCCTATCAGCAATTTGCAGAAAACCCCTCCATCATAGACGACCCAAACTTAGTTGTTAAAATCGGTTCAAAGTAAGAAACTCTTAAATAAATTATGCTTTAAGTTGCCGTTTAACAATGAACCCTAATCATATTTGGGAGAGTTTTGCAAAAAATACTGTCTATCTATGCCTCTTTAAATGTATTTTCTGATTGAATTAAAAATATATTTTGCCGTCTCACTTAGGTACTATAACTGGAGCACCGCAGCCCCTCTCGTGCTCGCCATACAAGCCTTTCAGAAACCTCTGCCAAAGGTGATGGCACACTCATACAGATTTACTCAGTCATATGTTTACAACACTACCCAATCACCACGTTTAGTTCTGTACCCTCAAAGTAAGCTTTGTATTAGGTTACATCAGTCAACCTAACCTGATAAAATTTGTCTTCTCTGTGTTCTGTGCTCCTCTTGTTTCCTCCCCTCCTTTCACATATTAGTCCTCATGCCTCAGTTATTTACTCTCATCCTTGGATTTCTTCTTCTGTTGTCTGACTAATATCTTCAGCTTCAGCTCTGTATGTTTGGAAAGACTCCACTCTGCTCTTGTTTAATTTATTTTCAGTCTGTCACTCACAAATCCTCTCTGTCAGTCTGTCACACTCATTTTCCCCAATTAGTTGAAGGTTCAGTTTTGCGTTACCATTAGTTGATTTATAAACTTGCTTGTGTTTTACTTTTTTAAGTTTTTCTTATTTAATGGTGTGTCGTGGATGTCGGGGCGGTGTGTGTGTTCCTCCTCAGACCACGGTGGAGAACATCATGAAGGAGAAGATGCCTAAGAAAGGAGGGAGGTGGTGGTTCTCATGGAGAGGCAGGAATAATAATGCAAAATCAGTAAGTTCTTCCTCTCTGTTCATATCCAAAAAAAATAAAAATCTTTGGCATTTTATTTTTGAATGAGCATACATATTATTATTTTTTTTAGGAATCAACCTCTGAATGTGGGGCTTGTGGTTCTGCTGAGGTTGGAAAAATGAAAATCAGGTTAGTAAAGTATTCAAACTTAGAAAATTTTCATCGATTCATCTTAATATTTAAGTATTTAATATTTAAAAGTTAAAAAGGGAAGCCCATGTAATGAGTGATATATTTCTAGCATTTATTTTAGTTAATTTTGATGATTCTAACTTCTGAGCTACAGTTCAGTCTTTTTAACTAGCCCACACTTCTGATGTTGTCTTTCAGTCAAAATTTGCTAAATCCATGGAGTTCAACAGTTGTAATCTTTGTCCTGGATACATCTGTATGTGCGCTTTTTAGAGCCATGGCTAAAAGGGATGCTTTGCTTCACATTGCTTCTAAGGCTGCGGTTATCCCTGTTGGTTGTGCAGCTTATTCTGCCACACATTTTCCGTCCACTTAACTTTCCTTTTATGGGCTTGGAAACAGCACTCTGTGAACAGTATGCTTATTTAAAATTATAGTTTTATGGCTTCCTGTACTTGTGGAGGACATCATTGAGTGTCTGCTGGATAACAGTCATGTCATCCATCTTCCCCATGATTGTAAGGATATAACAAGACATTCCAGGATGCAAAATTATTTTTTATATTTCTTCTGTTGTATTATTTTCTGAGAAATTGAATTTCATAAGCTGAAAGACATAACAGAAGTAAATGCTTGAAATATGTCGCTGTGTTTAATGAATCTGGATGATATGAGTTTACCTATTGAACTGAATCTCTGAAACAAATCAACTTATTAATGGCATTGTGCTTTATTGAGCTGCATCATTTAGTATTTTATAACCTCTTGATGGCAGACTGAAAGAAGAGTCATCATCTAGCGATGAAGATCATATTGCAGCCAATCAAACCCCCCCCGTCATCCAATCAGAACCTGGGGTGTCTTCAGGGGGCGTGTCTTATAAGAAAACTCTCCGCCTCACGTCAGAGCAGCTGGTCAGGACCTCAGTTTGACTACAGCGTTCAATCTAATTTTCTTCCCCATATAGCTCAATTATGGTTTTAATTTCTTTCTTTCCTGTCTCTTCTCCCTCTCAAACATGTAGATGTCCCTTCAGTTGCAGGACGGTCCTAATGAGGTTGTGTTTAGTGTGACCACTCAGTACCAGGGAACCTGTCGCTGTCAGGGAACCATCTACCTCTGGAGCTGGGACGACAAGATAATCATCTCTGACATAGATGGAACCATTACCAGGTGTTTGATGCTTTAGCAAATGAAACGCCTCTACTGCAATAAAACTATACTTATTTGAAGTAGAATGGAATAAGATTTCCATTCTGTATGCTTTATTATTGCCTAATATTGGTTCACACTTATTCACCTGCAACCTAACCCATGTGGTCATTTACACATGGGTTGCCGATTGCTCGAGCTGACTGGAAAAAGCAGTCTATCTAAATTAAAAACTCTTCTCAACTTAATTTCAGGTCAGACACGTTGGGTCACATCCTGCCCACACTGGGGAAAGACTGGACTCACCAGGGAATTGCACAACTCTACCACAAAGTCAGCCAGTAAGCATTTTTATTTTTATTGAACCCCTAATGCTCAAATACTTTATAAACTAGAAATATGAAGTGAAGCAAAACATAGTTTAATGTTTGTACGAACATATATAGGCAAAGTAAAGATGTGTAAAGAGTCTTGAAATAATTATTTCTTTTTTCCAATAGTACAATCTCACAGTGAAAGAATAAAAAAAATTGTTGAGGCACCAATAATTATGTAAGATCCATAACCGTAGTTAAATTAATGAATACAGTTTTCAGCATTTCTTAGTGTTGGATTATGCTCATAAAACTAAACTTGAATTTTTTTTATTATATATATATATATATATATATATATATATATATATATATATATCCGAAAATACATAAACTATTTTTTT
>CAEFZY010044692.1:0-17377 GCA_903066815.1 Brachyrhaphis roseni
TATAATGAATCAGAATTATATATTTTTGTATATTTCTACTGACAGAAAATATATATATATATATATATATATATATATATATATATATATATATATAAATGTGTGTATATATGTGTGTGTGGGGGTGTGTGTGTGTGTATGTATAGATGATCTGCATGTCTTTGAGACCTGCCTAGTTATACAAGAACACGCAACTCAGAGCTGGTCCTACCTCACAATAATATTCACATCTAGAATTATTTTCCAAAGTGGTGGCCCGGCCCACCACCGCACTATTTAATGTCTCTAAATGGAAAAATGTCATTCACCCTTTTACCTATACTTGCAAATTAAAGTACTGTGCATTTAACTCTTCAAAAGTGCTGAATTAAGAATATACCTCTCTGATCACATCATTTGCTGAATAAGCCTCCCTAATGGCAGATGGTGTCTTTCTCTAGTGATCTCCGGCAGCCACCTCATCTGTCAGACGATGACAGGAGCCATTTCACTAATGCACTCATGAATGCATTGTGTGTCATACTGTGTCCTTGACGTTCACCTTAATTGTCGTCAGTTTCAGTGAAGTTTGATGAACATGAACATAGAACTGTCAATAAAATGTAAAGATTTGTCTTTAAAATTATCATATTTATCTTAAATACTTACGAATTGCTCAAATAATAGTGTCTGAAAATACTCAGACTTAAGCCAATAGCATAGGTATAGTGCACAATGTTTAATTTATTTTTTCTTGTTTGGAACTTCATGGTTTCTACAGCAATTTCATCTTCCACTCAGGTGTCCACCACACTCCTACCATGAGTTGTTCCCCACTGGCATTTCCGTTCTCCAGTCAACCAGGTCAATCATCTCCATAAAGGGTATGTTTGCTGGTAATCTTATCTCTAAAATGGATATAAAATATTCAAATTTGACTGAAATGGTAAAATGGTAAAATGGAAAAGAACACTTGTTTTTGGCATAGAGCAACAATTTGTTTTGTTTTTGACAAAACAAATTGTTTTGTTGAAACAATAGTGTGTCACTGTCATATGTTTTACGATGCAGCTGAGTACTATGGCTAAATAACATTGTGGCAAAATCATTTATCTTGCAGGATGTGTGTAATATTGGTTACTAAAGAATGTGTAACCATGGTATTACTGAAAATTAGTGGCATGGCGTGCATGTAAATGTTATATTGGTCAGTAAAGCATTCAGAACAATACCCTTTTCTGAAGTTGGTTTACTGTTTTTATGTGTAGTAACTATTACTATTCATTTACTTCCATGTAAATTACAACTTTGCTGGAGCATTTTTGCTTGTTATTAAGTATTTCCACTCTGCAGTGCTGTATTATTCGATTGCTTCTTCCAAGTCAATCTAATCCAGCCGGTGTTCAGGTTCATCTGTTCCAATGACAGCTCTGTCTTCAGCAGCTGGTGCTTTGGGCCTCTGGTGTTGTTTTCACTCCCCTGCTGCATTTTACTCGTGTATTGACACACATGTCTCTTCAGCTTCAAGACTGTGATGTCTGACAGGAATTTCTGTGTTGCGCAGTAGTAGGATGGAGCTGTTCCCTTGTCAAGATCATTCATGATCACTTGTGGCGTCCCTTGTGTTTGACAGTCTTGGAGTCTGCCCTTACTCTGTTAATTTGTGCTGTTCAGCTTTAATGCAGCACCGCTTAGATTCCTCAACCAGTAAGTGTGGATTATTTCAAACTCCATTTGCTGTTATAATGGAGGCTGGTTCCCACTGTTCCTGACCATGATTGTCTGGCAATGAACTTCCAGATGGTCACTTTTCCCCCTATGCAGCTTGTTTATACTTTTGTCAGAGTTTATTAATGCAGGTCTGAGTCTCAAATGGCATACCCACTCAATAAACTAAGTTACCCATTTATGACACAAACTTTTCAGAGTATGCTTCAATTATCTCTAAGCATATAACAAAATCTGTGTGCAAATTATATTGTGTGAACTTCAACTGTAAACACTCAACAGAATATATCTTTAAAATAAATAATTCACTACAGTCTATATGACATGATATCCTCCAACATTAAATGGTCCAGTAGGTTAACGTATCTAGTAATAAAATCACTGAGGACTTCACACGGTAAAACTCATTGACCAAAAGCTTACGAGACACTGCAGTGCAGTAAATGACTTTGATACTATTATTTCTAGTGCAGAGGAGGGCAAGAGTCACAGCAGGTAAGCTAATTTGATCTCACAGAGTAATGAAGATAAAGATCTGTCTAATGGTCACAGCAGAGTGCTGTAGGGCCTGGTAGGAAAACTCTTAACAGCTTTCAATGATAGCCCTATTACGGCATATTCCCAACAAAGAGGCCATGATGTTATCGTCCATGTCTTAGATCTCTTATTTAGAGATGGATCAAACACAGCATAAAATTACAAAAAAAAAAAAAAAAAATGGATTTGGTTATTTAGTATGGCTATGGCAATTATAATTTCGAATTAGAGCCCGAGTCTCATTACGAATAACTACATTCATCTCTCATTTTCTATAATAGGTTAGAGAGCATTTGAATAACACAGCTTTTGTTAATAAGAGTTGTGATAAAGGAGTCTATCCCATCGCTCTCATTGTGCTTACCTGCAAGAAATCGATTTCTGTCTCTCCTGCTGCCACTATGTCTGACAGACGTCTTTTGGCCATGCACTACTCATGGTGCGAGCAGTCACAGTGTCTGCAGCTAAATGATGCCAGGCCTGATAAAAGTCATCAGGCTGCTGGCCAGGCAGGGTTGGAGCATGAAAAACCTCTTAGATGTTTACCACTATGGGCACTGCTGACAAGTAAAAGAAATCTAAGAATCCACTTGGATAAGAGGAAATTGAGAAAGATCTTGATTTTTTTTTGTGTGTGTGTGTTTTCTAGAACATGTTGAATCAACAAGTAATTGGAAACTGTGTGGCAAAGACCTTTTTTTATCCCCTTTTTTCTGCAAAGTGGCTAGAAAGAATGGGAGAGTGAGTGCTTGCTTCACCATACACTTTTCATCAACAACCTTTTGTATAAAAAGGATTAGATTAAAGTGTTAAAATAGGTTTGCAAATTAAAATTAACTTGATTTAAGGAAAGTTCTTCAAATGTACTGTTCCAAGAAAAGGTTTCTGTGCACTTTTAGGCAGAATTTTAAATGTGTTTTTTTGGCATGGACCTGGCACTTGATTTATTTTTTTCATTTATTTCAAACAGGTTTTCAAAGGCAAGAAACGCTTAAGCTTATTCTTGACCTCTTTTTTACAGTATTGTAGTTAGGACTTTAGGAAGATTATTCCTAAAGTTCAGTGTTCCCTAATTTTTTAATTAAAAATCAGTCCACTTGCTGAGATCATATTTTTTATATTTTCAACACCCAATTGTGTCTACCTTTCAAACATCTGAATGAAATTGTCCACATGACAGAAAAGGTATTACGATGTTCAAGAACAACACAGTGAAGTGAGCTTAGATTCAACATGGACTGAGAAAGAGGAGCACACTGCAAAATTTGCGCCTTGAAGATCAATAACAATTTGCACTTGACCACAAACAACAAAAAGCCTTTCTGGAAAAGGTTTGCAATCAAACAAGACAAAGCCTAAGCTAACCAGTAGCCAAAACAAGGAGCATTGGGTATGTTTAGAGGAGTCAAGTTAAGCGTTTTAATCCAGAAAACTATAGCAGCTGCGAAGCAGAGGGTGTAAGAAAAATGCTTGGAACATGTTTCATTGCCTGCAGTACTGTTATATTGCAAAAAGTTGGACAAATATTATAGACAAAGAAGTAATTCCTAATTCCTCTACTTCCGGCTGGAAGTGGTTTGACCCAAGCTAATATTAAACTTTGGTTTGCCCGTACCTCAACCCTATTTCTCTTACTCCAAAATTATGTAGAGTATTTTTGGAGTAACTGTGCACCTTCAGTTTAGCGGTGAAAGTGCACATGTTATGGACAGGTGTGCCATTTACACTAATCCACAAAACGTCATTAAAAGTCCTGGCTTTTAAAATGTGCCCTGGCAACAAGCCAACTCATCCATTTATTGATTAGCACAAATGGTTTTGGAAAGAAATTAAACAATTTGATTCATTAAGTGATATAACAGTTTTACACTTTTGTTGAAGCCAATTTTATAAGGACACTTTTTCAACTCCTCAATAGCATTGCATAAGTTTTCCCTCAGGGTAGGATGATGTGAAAGAGAAACGTAAATAAGACCAAAAGCAGCAGCTTTAGCAGCAGGGTTTACAGTGCCACTCAACCTCATTACGCACAAAAACAAACCCTTCCTGTAGCTACCAAACAGCAGACAATGGGTGAAACATTATTCACAGATCATTACCACAGACCAGAAATTTTGTGGCAAGCTGTAAATGTCACAGACGGATATCATCAATTCAGAAAAAAAACATGATTCTGAGCATTCTTGAATATCTAAATTTACAAAAGGCTTTGTTTGTATTTACCACATCAAGGGGTACAGAAAAACAACACATTAGCAATTACTAATAGTTTGATTTTAATGGTTTTACTTTTCAATTCCTGTAAGAATAATTTCATTTTGTTGTAAGGCTCAGATATCTTTAAGTCATTAAACATTTTTAAAAAATGAACACATGTATCATTTACAAATTAAAGTCAAATGGGGACTGAAAGCTGACAGTATTTTTGTTGAGAAGAGATAATAATAGCTAACAGTATTTACACAAAGCAGCAATTTAAGTGGACTGCTTTATTTTCAAGCTAGTTTGAGTTTGGGGCAAAATGCAATTAGAGTCATAAAGCATGTGTGGCCAACCATTTATTTGCTGTCACATTTCAGAGGAAAATAAGTTTGGATGTCCCAGCTCTTTTAATTGCACTCATTAGTTTTACATTTGCACTTTTGGCTTAATTGTCTCAAAAGCTTTTGATGGAATTACCATAAATGAGACTTCAAAATTTAGAGTGAAAACATAAATTTGCCTCAACCCACCAAAATGTCATTCAATATTAATAAAAGTACAGCTACTTTGAGCCATAAGTGACACTTATGTAGAAATTAAGAACTAAAAATGAACATCTATATATTAACATATGATTGTGGTATTTTGTTTTACTAATTTACCAAGTTAACTATTTAATAAGCATTAAATATAATGTAAAATAGCTATTAATTGTCTCATCATTTCTACTTAGAACCCTTCTTCCAGAGTTCACTGATGCATAAGAACAAGCCTTCTTATGCGGTGAACCTGGATTCATGCTGAATTGATTTTCCCTTTGGATTTGTGTTTTCCGAGTCAATGTCACCCACTGAGCTGTGAGGAGTTCGTGCACCACCGTAATGAGCCTGATGATGTGAATCAATCTTCTGGTTTCTCTCTGTGCTTTCAAGTGTTTCTCTGAATTTCTCGGAAAATAATTAATTGTTTCAGTTACCATTCACTGAAGACAAAAAAACACACAATTTGGACTGAAATGCAGAGAATAAAAAATAATATTATAGAAGCTGCTTTGCTTCAATAAATAAATATTTAATATCAAGGAAAATCTCAGACGTGCACACAGCTCATTTTGTTGCATCAATCACATGCATATGAAATGATTCTGTGCAACAATAATTCTGCTTAATAAGGATAATCCTTTAAATCAAGCTTGTATTGTCAGTATTGAGCTCATCTCATTTAAATTCTTTATCACACTGATCTATCATCTGCATGTTCTGCAGATAAATATCAAAGACACAAATGAGAGAGAGATTATGAATTATAGCAGACAAAGAAATCCAATTAAATTATACATGGTGTTTAGGCTTTGAATCTGATCATAAAATAGCACTATCACTGTAGGTAATCTGCTTTGACTGACTTGTAAGCTTGCCAGGCGTTTTATATGTCTTCCATAAAACACTTCACTCTATAAATGTTGTTTAAACCTTTTTGGAAACCACCGCAGAATATTTCTTTTACACACCTCATCTCTCAGACTGCCCTTGTTATTTAATTAGCCATAGTTAATTGTGTGATCATCTATTTTCACAGAACTCTTTTCAATCCAGTTCTTTTTGTAGCCTAAAATTTTATTAATACAGTGGCTTTGATGCAAAATGCATAGTTTTTCTTGTGTCTGCCTCTTATTTTGGATTCTGTATTCTTGTCTCTGATGTGTTCTGTTTTGAAGTTACTGCACGTCCACTGAAAAAAACTAACAGCGGTCATTAAAGCTGTGTCTTCACCGCGGTGTTTTAACCTCAAGGTAGGCAATTAAGCAACTCTGTTTCCAAAGGAAGCTTTGGTAACTTCATAAAAATCCAACGTCGTGTCACTGACAGCAAGCAAAACTAAATATTTCAATGTATGAAATAACCTGCAAAAACAGGCAATACAGTTGACTGCAAGAGTTTGAAGCTTAATTAAGTTTTGCTGATTCATATAGTCATATTTTGTAAATTAGGCTGATTTATAAGATTAAAAGTACATTTTGAATATCACAATATTTTAGGCTGTACATTGATCAGATCAACCAGCATAATTTTTTAAGCTACAAATGGCTGCAATAAGGAAGATGCAAAGGATCACACATCTCAGAAATATGAAGAGAGTCCTCCCCTCCATTCTGAAAGTTTGGACTTGGTGGGCCTCTAATAACGTACAGACCCACCGATAGATGGAAAACCTGCGTCAGAACTTATTTGGCAAATGTGTGTCCATGTCCCTTTTTGCACATTAACTCTTTCTTGGAAAGCACTTCTTCAGACTTGAGAAAGTTTTGTATTTTGTTGTTTCCATCAGCCATTTCTAATGTGACACTTTGAAATGAGCATAAAAAACATTGATGGAAACATGGCTTTAAAAATGCATACAATGTAGGATAAAAGAAACTGCACATTAGTAGATGAAAACTATTCAAATAATGAACAATAAAATTGACATTGTCCAACAAAAAATAAATAAACACTAAGGGGTTTATGTTCTTCATAATTCTCTCTAGAGCTTAACACAAAAGTTAATCAGTTGTTGATTTTCTTGAGAATAATTTTATTTTAATAGATTTAGTATTAGACTTTAAATAGAGAAAATGTAAATGTAAATATCGTTGACTTGTAATTCTTCTTGAATTGCTGATTTTTTCCACACAGCAATGACAAAACACTGATAATAAATAAATAAATAAATAAATGTTTCGGAACAGTAGTTGCCACTAAATCCTGCAGGGACTGAGAAGAAGTCCCTCCCTGTTGTTTTGAGGGTCAGGCACCAGGGGACCGATGTTCAACAGAGGTCACAGCAGACAGCGGGTTATAAATATAGGAGGCAGCCTGATCTGGCCTATGACAAGGAAAGGGCGGCTCAGCTGTAATGGGTGATAAATGTCAGAGCCTCCCGACAGCTTCAGATGAGTGATCGTTAAGCAGCTTTCCTGAACCTAAGCGGCTGAAGCCTAGAGTGAGGCTGACAAGCAGCAGAGGAAACATTTTCATGGGTAGAACGGCGAGTTTGGATGACCCTGGCTTCCTTTGAGTCGCCATAGGCAAAGTGAGAGAGGTAATTAATCAGGTTGTTAGCATGTCTGATGGAAAGCAGAGGAGCAAGAAGAGGGAAAATCTATAAGTGCTAAAAGAAAAGTGCAAAAGGTAACAAAATGGAGAGGAGAGCTCTACCGCTGTGATTCATTGAAGGTTGCTGAACCGCTGAGGAGCAATAATTTTTCGAGTTACAGGTCTTGATTGCAATAATGTCCCCATAGCAACTATTATCTTTAATGACTATTATTACGGCTGTCATAAAACGAGACTGGAGCCAGTCCTATTTAAAAGAATATGTAACTGCATCTTTAACTTTCTTCACTGATAAAAAAAAAACTTTGTAAAATCAATCTATTCAATTTAAATGAAGGTAACATTTAATACCCAACAATAATAGATATATATGATATGATTATTTTGATACATTGTTCTTTGTAAGCTCATTGATTTTACTAATATAAGTTTGAGATGTGTCTGCTAATTTGTTCAGACTACACGTATTTGCCTAGAGACAAACACATCAACTAGCGATTTATTACCGATATCACACAGCAGTTACTTACTTTTGGAGACTTTTCTTTTAATCTCGCCGCCCCCCGACCCTGCACATCCATCCTCATCATCACAGTCACCGCTGTAAAGTCCTTCTGAATCTCCACTTCCTGTTTCAATCTGGTCCAGTGATCCTAGTTTAGGGATGGTCTTTCCTTGCAACAACTGACAGTGAAAAAAAAGACAGCATAAAAAAGGGTTAAAAATGAACTATTAAGATGAAGTGAACAATTTTCACTCTGTATTTATGAGCTCACACTGCAGGCAGGGGAATATGTATTCAAATTCAGATCAAAGCACTTTTTAATGGCAATGACAAAATAAAATACTCCATTTTTTATTTGTAAAATAACAAAAAGACATGAAAAAACCAAGACAGAAACTCACTCTTTCTCAGAAGATAGAAAAGTAATTAATTAATTTACCTCAAAATGTTTTGATTTTTAAGCAACTGGCTGATTTTTGGTGTACACCAGAATAAATGCTTTTTATTTGTAACAAACAAAACATAAAACTTCAAAAGCAATACATTTGTGAAGAACCAACAATGTGTTACAATAAATACTCTGAACAACACAACTATAAATGAATCCACAGCGTGATGCACATCGTTATTGGTCCCAGTGGCTCACAGGGCAGCTCAACTTTTTTGCTGTACTGCTGCGCTGCAGAATCTCAATCAAACACTTGGTGAACTTGACACACAGGGGGAAATACACACACTAATTGGCTCATTTAAATTCCTGTTGTATCATTGGAAACACGATAGAAAGCCTTGTGTTGATCAGAAAGGTAAGGACTATAGCAATTAGTTACTATTGTGGCTCAGAGTTGGCAGAGGAGGGACAGAGGCTGTTGCTGCAGCTAAATGGTGACCTGTCAGATGACGGACAGGACTGAACTCTCTGGTTGTCTCAAGCTGTCTGCTTCTGTATAGCTTCATTTCCACTTATGATAAAAACAAATCAAAATGTTCAATGCATCTTGGAGAATATTGGCTGTCTGTAATTCACAGGTTTTGCATTTGTTTTTTTTTTTGTTTTTTTTAAGTAATAAGCAGCCTGAGTTTTAAGGTAATTGATTTAGTTTTTCCCTGAGGTCAAAAAGTTGACTTGCAGGAATGTGCATAAAAAGGTGAAAGAAGGAGCTGTGTTATTTCACACATTCACAGATGCATGTGTGAAAGTCGACTCTGAAGTATCATCGTCCTCTTAATGGAAAAAAAAAAAAAAGAGAAGGAGACTAACAGGAGGGTTGCCTTGACGTCAGATCTGTCTCCTGTGAAACCCTGATAGTCTTAAACAATTTTATCATGTCCACTTGACCAAAAGAAGGTTTTCTGTTCTCAGTTCACATGTTGATGTCCTTTTTACTAATTAATTTATAGTTAAAATAAGTATGCTAAAGATTACATGCAAAAAAGTTAGTTCTTCATATCATTCTTCATTCTTTATAATGAAAGTAACGGAAATATAACAACTTTAACTTTTCAAAAATATGTGGAAATCAATATTTTGTTGCAAACACTGCCAAAAATGGATTCAACACAACCTTAGACATCTTTGCACAGAAAACCTTCTAAGTTCATCATCAATTTTCCTTTAGCAGGTTTTTTTTTTGTTGTTTTTAGAATACTTTATTTTGGATTTTTTTTTTTGTAAAAACATCACAATTATTAGCTGACAGGACAAAATTGGTTCAGGATCAAGCAAAAATCAAATAATGAGACATACCTAAAGTAAAATACATTTACAATTATATAACACAAGAAAAAGACATCAGTATCTCTCATAGATCTTGTTGAGTCCAATTACAGAAGATCAGTCAATCCAATGTGCAGGTAGGTTTTGCATATACCTTAAAAATGTTTGCCATATTTTATAAAAAGTCCTAATCCTAGTTTTAGTCTTTTAGTGTTTAGTCTAGTCTTAATGTTCCTTCCTCCATGCCACATCTAAGACAAAAAGGGGATATCTTGGAGTTATATGTACGGTATATAATTTCTGTGGAGTAACATACAGCTGACGTGAAAAATTGAATTGTACTAGTCGAGCATTTAGAGTAGAGGTGACACCTTCTCTGCACAAATTATTCCATAACTGCCTCTCAATAGATATTCCCAAATCCTTTTCCCATTTGATTCTGGAACTTTAACTATACCAGTTATAGTTATAGTTGACATGAGTGCTGTATACACCCCTGAGATGATTTTACATAATGGCTGGCTGGCATGACACATATCCTCAACGGGAGACGTGGATGATAACTTCCAGCTTCCTTTCTGATTAGATCTTATGAAGTCGCGTAACTTTATTTGTCTAATTCTCTTTTAACTGAGATAGTTAAACACTTGAGTCTTAGCAGTTTTTAAACCCAGCTCAAAGACTTGGTCTTCACATACAATAAATCATTTATTTAAATTGGGGGAAGAAAGCTGTGACCCAGTGGACAGCAAACCTGTTTCTGAATCAGCACTTGTACAGAAGTATTTGACAGAGTGGCAGCAAGCTTGGAAGCTGTTCAGTCCATTTTCAACTTTACAAAGGTCCAGCTTGCTCATCCACACTGACAGAGGGCCGTGCTCTAAGTGGTGCTCTGTGTCCATTAGTGGCCAGCTGCTATATTTGGAATTACTTTCATTTTTATCTGTCCAGATAATATGCTTTGAGAGGATTTTTCTTTTAGCACAACCATGTCATTTTAACTTAAAATTCTTCATTTGTCCAGCTGTACTTACCTAAGAGATGTCCGAGAGCATCCTGTAGTATATTTTCAAAAAAATCAAGCTGACTGAATTGAGCAATAATTTGAATATATATATATATATATATATATATATATATTTGTACTGAGGTTCTAAGTTAACACAACTAAAGTTGTTTAGTTTCATCATTGTGACAAAACTAAAACAGGAGAAGACAGTAAATTAAGCTTAACTCTTCACTTTATTGTCACAGACTGGGGTGATCTAATCATACTGTTACAATATATGATTAGACCTAATCAGTACTTCAGTAAATCCTGAAGTACGCGTGTGTGTTACGAGGAAAGTTTGACACTGTGGGTGTTGTTTTTTTGTTTTTTTTGCTCATTAGCTGATTACTTTATTTGTGCCAAAGAGCAATGAATAATTAAACAAGTCTTGGGAAATCCAATAATATTTTCCAGCCAAGTTTTTGTCCCAAAGCTGCTGAAACATTTGTAACTTATGATTAACCCTGTCAGTCAAGGCTTACGGTTCTTTTCCTTCTTGGCAGGGGAAGTACCTCTTTAGTGTTTGGGGTCGAGCAGCCACACTGTTCACACTGACACACAATGAAGTGAGCCTGTGTTACCTGACTGTGTTATTAGCCTCATCACTTTGAATGACACAGGGTTTATGTGTAACCCTGGTTATGAGACAGGTGCTTTGATTTGTTCTGACTCCAGACAGCCCCCAGCCCCTGAGCTAGCCTCTGGCTTTTACTGCACTGTGCAGGGACTAGATGATGCCCAAATAAACCAATTACTCTGTTCACAAAAATAACCACATATGTGCAGATAAATTTGCATTATACTTCACATTCTGTATGACCCTCTACCAATTGGGAATTTTCTGTTTCTTTTCAAATTAAGGCCTCAACATAGAGCTAACATGACTAGACATAATAATGAAGACTTTTTCGGTACAATATCTTTAGTGGTTCACTTGGACAGTACAACATTAGAGGATGTGCAACAGATGGTAAGAAGTTTTAGTTATGAACTGCCTGAGCAGCTGACAGTAATGGCACTAAAAGTTATTAAAAAAAAAAAAAAAAAGCATGGATTTATTTAATTAATGGATAATTTTTTTATCCCCTCTGCCCTTACATCACCTCATATTCTGATATTCTGAGGACACACAGAAATGTGGAAAGAAAACAACTGACAGAAGATGCTTTGTGAATTTTAGCATGTAATTTGCCATGTCTGCTTTAAACTGTTAAAGAAAAGCTTCATGCTTTTGTCCATTTATTTCAGTAAAGCTTATTAAATTAGAAATTAGATAAACAGCTCTTAAACTTTTAAACATCATTCAAAAATAAATTTAAGGATTTTCACATGATAACCACATATTCAATATCAACCAGAAAAATAGCATTACTTACACTGGTGAGGTTTGAAGCCAGACTTATTGCTTTTAGTGTGATTCTGACTTTGACGAGAGGGAAAGTTGCAGTGGCAACAATTTACCTGTCAAGCATAATGCTAAGAAAAGGCTCAATGACTGCATGCACAAGTAAAGAAACTCCTCTCTGTAAACTATAGACTCCAGGGGAAAAAAAACTGTCTCACACAGCAAAACAATTCAAAGGAGGCAGATTGAAAATGTGGAAAAATACTGCTATTACTAAATGCTTCAGTCTCTTAGGTTGTCAGCAAGACCTTACTACTCTACATGTTCAAGTCAATGCCCAGTGGTTTGCACAAACACTAAATATATATTAGTTTTTTTTCAGCAACTGTATCATAAAATCTTATTTCAATATGCCAGTTGTGGATTTCTGTAGTTCAGTGATGGGAATACAAAATAATAATGTCTAAGATAAAGATTAATTCTAAGAGTCAACCACTACCAAATTCAACCTACACCTATGAAGCCATACAATCTAGCTAAATTAATTAATCAGGATGCTTTACCTGAACACCTGTCATGGACAGTATATTTGTCAAAAACAGATTATTACTGTCTTACTCCACAGAGAATCCCACAACACAACAATGCAGTTTGAAGTTATTATGTTATCTTTTAGAATTTGCAAATCAAGGACACATCAGTATTTCAATAATTGCTGTTAGATCTAACAAGAAACATTTAATGACTACAATTATCGCCAACTGTTACGCCCCCAAGGTCTAGGTTCAGGGGCGGTAACATAAAAATGTGTCCAGAGAAAATAAGTGGAATGTAAAATGATTTATTACAAAAAAGATGGTTTCACAAAACCAAAACACAATGCAACTTAACCCAATTAAAACAAAAGGACTAATAAATTCAAGAACTGTTAGGTGCAAATTAAATTACAAAATGTTCAATCAAGTCAGTCTAAAGCAAACTCAACACAACCCAAAAGAAAGGACAAAGGGAGCACCAAGCCTCCCAAACACAAGCTTCTAGCTTATATAAGTCAAGCCAGAGCAGAGTCAAACTGCTTAGCAGAACAAGCAAGAACAAAATGTCTCAAAACTGCCCAAAAGCCATTACAATTACCAAAACTGAGGGACAGCGGAACAAAACCTCTTCCTACAAGCTACCCCCACTGGAGGAATTATTTCAGGAGCCTTTTATATGGTGCAGGTGGGCCTCATCAGCATCTGATTGGCTTGACAATCCTCTGCTGGTCCAATGAGGTCGCTGCTCCTCTACAGCCTTCAGGCAGCCAATCAGGAAGGTGTGCCCTCGCAGTTGAACCTGAATAACAAAAAGAAGCTTGCACAGCCTCAAGAGGCCAGGGGCCGTAACACCAACCAATCACTAAAATAAAGCATTCTATTTTTCCAGGCTACAGTGTGCACTACTCACACTTTGCTCAATGTTGAAAATGGTTTTATCTTCTTTCCCTCAAGGACATACATCTTACTATACATCTGGTGCTTTTCTGTTGGAAGCCACTTTCATTATGATCAACCAGATACATGCAGTAATTGCATATTAATTTACTTACTTATGTGTTGCTTCTTCCCATGTTTTTAGTTGTTGCAATAAGCTGGAGGACTTATTGTATTTCACAAGAGTGTCAGACATAAAACTGTCCCAGTACTAAACCCTGAGGAATACAACCTTGAATGTTCATGGAGCACGAAATAAAAGTGTTTTATCATAACCACAAAATCTTTGGCTCACTTAGATCAATTCTTACAAATGTATGGAATATCCTGTAAAACAAAATGTAGTATTAGACAACATGTGATATGCTGAATGTTACTGACAGAATAGTAAATGCTCATATTTGCTGGTTCTCTTTAAGATTTCTATGCAGTCATCTAGCTGAAGCATGTGAAATAATGAGGTAAAGTGGCAAATACCTAATTGACCTTGCTTTAACGGACTGATGAAGCCATTAACTTTACATACTTAGGAGGGGAAAAGTCTTATTAGAGCTTTAGAAATACAGATTGGTTAACTGAGCCAATGTGAAGTTAAAATTAATTTAACAACTTACCCTGGAAAACTCCGGTTCAGAATAAATCTGTTTTTTTTTATTATATTCACATCACATACTTTCTAATAATACCAGCTACTTCCATCACCAGCTCTGAAAATCATACGAAGGACTGCAGTTTGTGGCATGTCTCAAAAGCTTTGGTATGAGAACTGAGGCTTGGCTCAAATAACATCACTGCACCATAAAATGTGGATGCTCACAGTCTGCATCACTGTAAATGAATTAGTACATTTCACTGTACTGTACAGGACTATACCTGGAAACTGTCCCTGTCAAAAATTTACTGGCACAGACCTACTGTGGCTGTGTGATATCTTCATTACCGGCTGCAGAGGGAAATCCCAGGGCATAATCAAGGACACCAGTCCTCCAGCCCACACACACACACACACTTTTTCTTCTCCCTTCTGCCATCTGGAAAATGCTACTGGAGCATTAAATCATGCAACACCCAAGTCAGAGGCAGCTTCCCCCCACAAGTAGCAGGTAACTAAAATAATAAATATTACCTACAAATACAGAAACATATGCATGTTTGAAAACGCAAATGAAAACATTAAATCTGTGCCTAAAAGTAAACATTTGGTTTGTTGTGTTCTTTCTGAAGTATCATTTAATGATACAGCCTGTGTTCTTCTTTGTTGAGAGCACCACAGTTCAACAGTTTTATTGGCGTAGATATTGGCATCCATCACTGGAGCTAGCCAACGGGAAAAAGGAGAAATATAACAACGGGAGTACCTGAAATTTGTTTCTGGATGAATGTGCTTGGCTTAATAGCTTCAGTCATTTAAAAAAAACAAAATCAAAATCCTGCTTTTGAATTCATAGTGGCAAAAAACAGCGAATGTGATCATGCTGCCGTCATATGCTTTACATTTTCACTCAGCTATCAGTCCCAATTTGCAACATCACACTCTGTAGTGCATTTACAGAAATGTAACAATGTGACTGCGCCTCTGTAAATGCAAGGGGATCATCACTACTCATTCTAGAGATGCATGTTGGTCCATTCATATCTATCACACCTGGTTCCACAAACAGAAAATAAGAAAAGGTTTCAGATGATCAGTAACAACTGAAAGCACATATTTGACTTCTATTTTTTATAGAAAGGAACAGATTCATCTGCCAAAATGACTCATTCTTAGAGATCCAGGAGGAGGTTGGATAGAACTTTTGACAGCATTTTTACGTTTTTAGTATTCTCTTTGAACCTGATCTAGTGTCCTTAGACTTTAGGGAGGGGGAGAGCTCTTACAATAATCATATTTGCCAGTCAGAGCAAAAAAAGTGTCAAGATATGTGTTGGCTCCCAAGATACTGACTGTCATTTTCCATTTTCCTCTCCATAGAACATGCATTGACAGTATGTTTATCCACACCCAGTGCATCAACCGGAAGAAAGCAGGAGTTCAGTGAGGACAGAAATTAGAATGGGATGAGAATGTAGCACCTGGATTTCCGTCTTTAACAAATTAGAGACAACAAGTGTGCAATGTCACTGTCATATGAACCCTTTTTTTTTAATTCAAGGCGAGACTATTGCAAATTCTTGCCATCATTCCACAAATATAGTTAAAAGGATTTCAGCTCATCCAAAACACTGTAACAAGAGTTCTGATGAAAATTTTAAAAAGAGATCATAGTTCCCTAAATTGACCTTCTCTAGATAAATCCAGAAGAGAGTTTGAAATTATCCTTCCAACATATAAAGCCCTTAGTAATCAAGCTCAATCAGACACCTGATTGTCCCTTATGTTATTGTCTGCACATGTATCGGTGCTCCTAGAGGTTTGACAATTAAAATTGGAGGTAAATCTTTTATTTATCAGGCTACTTTTTTGTGGAACCAGCTCCCAGTTTTAGTCTGTGAGGCAGACACCCTGTCAACTTTTAAGACTAGGTTTAAAACTTTCCACTTCGGCAATGATTATAGGTTATCCTAAGCCATTCTCACTGAATGTCACAATGTGCATGGGTTCTCTCTGTAGTTCTCTCTGACGCTATAGATTTAGGCTGTTTGAAGACAGACTGACTTTTTTAAACTATACTACATTCTCCTACTATTGTCCAATTTTCCATTATCTCCTATTAATTAATCTTTCAATGTTTTCTGGGGTTTTATTATCTTCACTGAAGCTACATTTGATCTGATGTTCTCCTGAGCTATTACACCTTCCTGGAGGCGGACATCGGCAGAACAACTGCTGCCAACATCTTAATGTTCTCCTTCTAAACATGATACACCTTCTGCAAAGTCAACGGCTCAATGCCATTAACTGTCCACTGATTCTACATCCAGGAGGAGTGACTGACTGATGTCAGTCGGTGACACAATGCAATCAGCTTAGATGTAAAGTTTTTTATCAATTAAAATAATAAACTCAACTTGACTGTATTGTTTAATAATCAAGATCAAATTAGTTATTAAACTAACCTCTTAGTAGGCTTGCATAGATGACTTTTGTAATGCGTGTGGAAACATCTTTTGTAAATAAACTGAATTGGAAACTAAACAGAGTTTTCTACAAATTCCAACATTTCTTCAGGGATATTTTAATAAATCCAATACTCATTTCTTGTGTAATTAGATATAATTTATATGATGCACTTATTTGCATTGATTTATTTGTGTGTAGTTTTGTACGTACAACTTGTTCTTGGGCTGTTACTCACATCTGGTGTAAATTTCATATTATTAACCCTTATTAAAATATATATTTACTGAGAAAAACATGGGTCACACCGTATATCACTAAATTGCTTCTAAATAAATACAGTGCATCCTCTTTTAATTCTCTTCCATTTCCTAATCTGTCAGTTATCCAAAAATTATTTAATCTAGCTTCATGTAGCAAGTAGTAAATCACCTCATGTATTATTTGCCTAAGAGTGCTGAGGTCAAGATGTAAAAATAAAAATACAACCCTTGTACAGTTACTTCTTTACTAGAGAAGTACCGTATTTTCCGGACTATAAGTCGCAGTTTTTTTCATAGTTTGGCAGGGGGTGCGACTTATACTCCGGAGCGACTTATGTGTGGAAATTTACACATCATTATATCATATCACATGTTATTTTCACACTAAACCGCAAGAGGGCGCTCTAAGCCTGTGTTATTCTACC
>CAEFZY010044698.1:0-22459 GCA_903066815.1 Brachyrhaphis roseni
ACCCCGGGCCGGGAATCGAACCCAGAACCTTCTTGCTGCAAGGCAACAGTGCTACCAACTGCGCCACTGTGCAGCCCTTAGAAATAGTCAAAAGAGAAAAATGATTACTCATACAAATGGAAATCATTTGTATGAGTGGTAAATAATTCAGCTCGTTTTAGTTTATCATTCAATAAACTGACTTATTGCAACAGGCTTTGCTCTGATTTCCTGGAAACTAAATTTGAAGAAAACATGAAGTGTTGCTCTTGACTTTTACAAAGTCCTGAGAAGCTTCACGCAGCGCTCATGAATCTGCAGCGATACGCCGTTACTGTCCTGCAGTGATGGACGCCTCAGACGGAGACTGAAGTGCAAACCACTCAGACTGACTCAACTCAACGACGCTTCCTGAAAGAAGGCTGAGTTCACAGCAGCCATGTCCGGCCGCAGCGCTGCAGCGCGTCTCCACGCTGCCGAGGCCAATAAACTGGAGCTCACCAGCCTTTACTGAACACATGTTGCTCCGGATGTTCATACTGACATGTTCTAATCAGGATTTGAAGGGTTTTTAAAAGGTCAGCAGGTCTTAGAAATCAAACAAGTTTCTATGATTGGCAGCTTGACCAAACAGTCTGAGCTGAAAATAGAAAACTTAAAATCTCAGCATCAGTTTCTTAAGACTGTATTCGGTTCAATTTGGGAGCAAAACTGCAACATTTTCTCCGCTTTCAGCTGCTGTGGTTCTTCCTCTCTGCTCTGAGTCAAACCAACCAAACCTGTTCCCCTCCTCGCCTGTGGGGGCGCTGCACCAAGAGCCACTGAAGGAAACGACTGAGTGTAACTTCCTCCTTCAGCAAATGTTAACAAACACAAGTGCCGTTATATTTTAGGGGTTGGAGGATTTCTCTTTTGTCTTTGGTAAAAAAAAAACACGAGCCATTTCTCCTGCTAGCGCTAAGCTAACATGTTTGTTTTGGTTGTATTTACCCAGAATGCCCTGCACTGTAGTCCTTTTCCTGCTTTTGGAGCGGTCTCTGTTCTCATATGCATTCTCTTTAAGTATCTTATTGTTAGCCTTGATATTAACTGAGTTTTGTCCTCGTTTTTAATCCGTTTAGGATAAAAACACATCGACACTAACGGACTATTTTGTCTGGTTTAATGAAGCTTTCTGTTTGCTGTGCCTTTACACTCTGTTATGTTTTATTAATTTAGTTTGATTTGAATTTTGTTGTTTGTTTTTTGCTGTTGTTGCACCGTAACAATTTGCAGATTATTTTCATCATTATTTCAGTTTAATTTCCCAGAGATGCTTCATTTCCATCGACACTCGGTTCCAGATTTTCATGCTTGTTCATCAGATCTGATTTTATTTCTTGTTAACTTTATGTTCTTAACTATCATCATTCCAGGCATATATTTATTTAAATTATCGTGTAATCTTTGTGTTTTCTCTCGGTTCCTTCCCTGTATTGTGATTATTCACTGATTTAAAGTTTTTTCCCGGCTTTGTTTCGTCTTATCAGTTAGTTTATTAAAGTTCAGTCTTTGCTGGTTTATCTTGCATTTGCGTTTTCTCTTCTTATCGCTCCTCTGACCACAACACAAACCTGCACCAAAAGCCAAACGTCTGCCCGGGAAAATAAACAGTCTGCTGGATGGAAACGGTGCAGAGATAACGTGGAGATACAGACATGATTTCTTGTCAGTCACCAGAGAAATCATCGTTTATTTCCTGGCAATTCAAGAGGCGCTGAAGCTGCAGATGATCGTTAATAGAAGTGATAAAAAAAAAAACACCTGTCGGTTGACAGGATGTGGTGTTTTCATTTCTGGGTTGCATGACTTTATTACGTTTGTGAAGGTCAGACTTTGGTTTGGTGTAAAAACCAGCATGGGAATAAGAGAATATCACTGCCTTTTGACTGTTACAATCATAACTTTGATATTTTTATGAATAAATGCTGGCTAAGTGCATAAATATATGAATACTGAAGAATATTTTATCTTCTCCATGAATACAAGGTTTTGGACAACCAAAGGAGAAACAATTTCTGAAATTAAACTCAAAATTTCACCGTTTTTTTTTTCCTCTCAAATTTACAACTTTTTGAGCTCAGAAATAATAATAAAAAAGTTCTATAAAACTTTTGAAATGAATCTCAAAATTTCTGAGTTTTTGGTGAAAATTTACTCCTGATTTGTTTTCTTTCTACAGTGGCTCTAATAAGCCTCCATACAAGAGACACAAACACAGAATAATGTTTTTCTCTTTGCCAAATCTTCTTTTTAAACTAAATCAGCTTCTGATCTGTTAAACTAACCACATAAATCTGGTTTATGATTATCCTCTTCATATAGACGCATGTGAAGCTTGAAGCTGCGTTGTTGTTTCTATGGGGTTTTTTGTCGTCTGTTTATGTGAAGCCTGGCTAACGCCTGGACCGCATCCAGCTCTCCATCGCTGCCATATTCAGTCAATATGATGCTAAACATCAATAAGGAAGTGATGACGTCCGTAAACAAACACAGACTGACATCAGACAGAAGCAGCAGAAACAGAGCAGAAGCTGTTTATGTGTAAAATGCAGATTTTATTAAGGTTGGACATGAAACTTTTTAAAGTGCTCTTAAGGAAGCAGATGGAAGCAGCAGGAAAAGGAAGAAGACTTGATTGGCGTTCAGTGGTTGGCAGTTTGACGGCTGCTTTCTATTTATACACCAGCCTCTCTGTCAGTTACGTATGAAAATAAAATATGAAAATAAAATCTGCCTTCTGCTGCTGGACGTTCCCACCAAACGTTTTGCATTAAGGGACAAAAAAGGAATATTTTAATAAAAACAGACAATATTAATATGACTTTTACCAATGACTTACCATTTTCAGACAGTTATTTTCTATTTTGTTGGTCTATAAAATGTTTTTTTTTCCTCTCTTCTAAAGCAACATAAATGAGAATTTTACTTAACATGTACTTGATATTTTGGTAAAATATTAAGCAAATATTAAACATTTTATTTAATACATGCATATTGACTACATATTAAATAAATATTAATATCTGTTCTTAAAATGTTAATAAATCTTAATATTTTATTTTAAAGAATGAAAATACTCTGTTTGTTTTTATGATGTAAAAAACTGAACTGCCTTGTTGCTGAATTTTTCTAATCAAATAAATTTGATTTATTGCCACAAATTATTAAATTACCACAAAATGATATAGAGAGTCTGTGTATCTTTAAAGTCTTAAATGAATGTTTATAAATTTAAGGCTTTAAAATGTCTTGTATTTGTTTAAAATAAAAATTGTTGCTGCAGATTTGTTTAAGACAACCAACAAGAATGCAGCAACTGGTTTCTGGATGGTAAGTCAACAACAAAACACTTTGTACAGCGGTAAAACCAGCTGACCAAACGTACTGGAGCTCAGCTTTTGTTGCTAGGCAACGGGCGGAACTCGGCTGGGGTTGCTAGGTAACGACGCAGTATGAGTCAATAAAATGGAGACTTTTAAAACGGCTTGTTTTCCAGAGACCAAAAATTGTTTTGGTTGGGTTTTTTAGTGCTCAGTTGTTTCTATAAACAGCTGAGATACAAATGAAAGTAGAAAAACGACAGAAAGTGAGTTTTGCGTAATAGATCCTGTTTAACGATCGAAAACTGCAGATTTTAAAAGTGTAAACAAACTTTAAATGTAAATTTATGTGTCCAAGGTTTTTCCCTTTAATGTGGTTTTTCAGCGCGAACAAGGACATTTCAGTTAGAAATCCAGGCACTTTGAAGGAAAATTATTCTCTTTCTATTATTATTATTATTATTATTATTATCCAGCAGTTCTTTAGTTATGCATTCTGTCTATTTATTATAAGGAACAACAAAGAAGGAGATAATAAACTCTTAGCTTGTCCCTTGATTTGGGAAGTCATGGCATTTGTGTCGGTGTGAAGAAGTGGCGTGTTTGGTCTGCTGACACGGCGCTCGCAGCTCCAAGCAGCTGTTTGTTTATTCAGACCTCTGCCTGGGTTCCCGCCGTATCCTCAGTGTCGCTGTCTCTCTGCATCAGGCTCAAAGGCGACTGCATGGGAAGCGCAGCAGAATGTTTATGTCAGTGCCTTAAAGTAATCCGAGCAGCTTAGCCGACTGGCCGGATGCCTCGCTCTGCTGGAAATCCTCCAGGCCACAAAATGTTCATCAATATGAACGTGTCGGAGACTCCAAGCCGACCCCGTCGACTCACACTGTTCAGCTCATCCTGCTGTTTGCATCTGGACTTAGAGCCTAAAATTCAACTTGGAAAAAAATGGAATAAAACCCAGAAAATGTCTCAAAACACTTTAAAAAAAATTGTTGTAATAGTTTGGGGTTTTTTGTTGTAGTTTAGTTTTATTTTTTTCTAATTCAGTTAGTTTAAGTTAGTTTTTACAGTATATTTGTTAGTTTTGATTAGTTGCTTAGTTCATTTTTATTTGCAGAAATAAGAAAAGTCAAAGTATTGTGATTATGTGAACATTGATTGGGTTATGAAAACACTATTTTAAAAATTTGGATTAAATTACTGTTGAATAACAACCAACTCATCGCAGTTTTTGCTGTCGCTGTTTTGCCGAATAGTTTCACTGCTTGTGTGGGGAAAAAAATCAATTTGACTTCAGATTGATAGGCAAATAAATGTATTTACTTAGTTTTATAAATATACATCCAGTTAGTTATAGTTTTTCCCATTCAATTACCGTTTTTAGTTATTTCCATTAGCAAAAATATTTTGTCAATTTCAGTTTCTGTTAATTCATTAAAATAAAGCATACATTTTTCGCATAAAAATTTTTAACACAATTAATTATTTTCTTCACATGCAGAGATTCACATGAGTTTTCATTCTGGTCAATTCTGCCTGTTTTGAGCTCCTTTCAAAACTGTAGTCTTTGAAAAGCAGAAGTGGAGCCTTCTGCGCAACCAACAAGAATATAGTAAGTCGTTTCTGTATGGAAAGTCAACAACAAAACACTTTGTCTTTTCCAGCAGCCACTGTACAGCAGTAAAACCAGCTGACCAAACATGTCGAACGTTTTTAAATCGGCTCATTTTCCAAACACCAAAAACTTTTTTTACTGCATAAAAATTGCTTGTTTTTAGGAGCAACAGAAACCCAAATGGAAGTACAAAAATGCTCCATTAGCTCTGTCTAGTCTTCATCATCTCCTGAAATAAATGTTCTGACCTGCAGCAAATTATTAACACAGAGTAAAACTTTGAACACTACTGCTGCAGCTACAGCTCTGACATTACCTCCCGGTAGCAAACAATCCCAAGTCTTGCTGCTTAACTTTGGCCGCTGAAGGGATTCTGTACCATTGCCCATTCAGAACATGAGCCGGCCCGTTCGGTCGTCCCGGGGGTCTCGCGATGCCTCACGGCCAATTTAAGAGAGGCACTTGTTCCGCTCGAGCCGGAGCCAAAAGGTCCCCGCTAATTTCAGCTCTGAGTGAGCAAACGCTGATGACACGCCGCCTTATTCCAAAGTCGCTCTGCCCCGCTGGCCTCCGCATCAGAATGCAAATGAAGGGCGGAGGACTGTGGGTGTTGGTGGGGAGCCTGGTAAATATTTAAATTAGGGGAAGCAAGGAGGAACCTAAATGAAGATGGGAGCGCGGGGTCGGGCTGGAGAGCGGCGCGGCATTTCATAAAACGGTCACACAAGCGCCGTCTTTGTGATCTACAGAATCAATATGTACTGTGCTGTTTGCTGACGTTGGCCTGAATTCAGTATGAGCACAGCTTGGACACTGACAAAGTGTGCTAATTAAGGATTTTCCCTGTTGGCTAGTTTCCTTTCAGATTCCGTTCTGAGGCATTTGCAGAAAATATTTCTAAACAGATCCACCATGAAAACACACTTAAAAGCGCGGCAACAACATGTGACCTATGAATATTTCACTCTTTTCATCCTTCTGCATGCTCTTTGACTTTGACTTCCTTTCATTTGGTCTTTCGTTGAAGCCAGCTGGGACTTCGCTCCAAGAGTTTAAAAAAAAACAACATTTTAATCATTTAAGTAAAGATGTAATGATGAGCAAATTGCATAGAACCACATCAATTTGTCCCCAGCAGCAGCTTGTAGATACAATTATGGCACAAGAGACGACGACTCAATACATCGCTCAGGCAGAATAGCTAACCCTGCTAATTGGACTGAACAAACTAGAAATTCCCAGAGGAAAACCCACATTATGCATCACTAATCACAGACTCGCTGTACTGTATATTCCTGTAGTGGGAAAGTCCATGAGACGAGATATTTTATGTTGTTAAGCAGAACAAAACAACCCTCTGTAGTTTTGGGATCCCTCATGTATGGTAGCGTTAGCAGAAATTAACTTAAATACATAATACTTTTTAATCCAGACTGAAATGCTGCTGGGCAGCCAGAACATTTACTCCTGTGTTCAGTTACTGCCAATCTAAGCTTGAAAAACCTGTCTCCCTCCCAGCCTGTAGGGGGCACTGCACCAAGAACCACTGAAGGAAACGACACAAAAACCTCAGAAGAAACAGAGAGCAACTTTCTTCTTCACAAAATGTAAACAAAAATGGAGTAGCATCAAAGTTTAGTGGTTGTAGGATTTCTCTACAACCAGCAAACAAACGTGCGAGTCTAGCAGTTGACTAGCACGTTTGTTTTTGTTTGTATTTACCCAGAATGCTTTGCGCTGTAGTCCACTTCCTGCTTTTAGAGCGGTCTACGGTCTGCTTGGTGTTCACATATGCATTCAAACTGCACCAGAGTTCACTTCAAACCAAACTGAGACCAGAGTTTGTTTCAGCCAAAGTGTTTAATTAATTAACAAGCAAAATATTTAGTTTGCTAACAAATTATTTAACTTGCTAATGAAATATTTATGTTCTCTCTAAATATTTAGCAAGTTACCTAAATATAGAGCTGGTTAGCTAAAGCTTTACATAATTAAATATTTGCTTTGAAACTGTTACATGGTGAAAATTTTTTTTTTTCAGTTGTGAAAGTCTACATAACCAAATTATTGCTGCTGATTTTTTACTGTATTTTTACAAACGGCACTTTTATAAAAGACCTTGATTGGCTAAAACTCAGCTTTGGTTGATATCGTGAAGCAACTCTGTGGATTTTGTGATGATATTAAAAAGCTGAGCCCATGTCTGATCACATTTAAGTAGTGGTGTGTTGGCTTTCTGAGCCAACAGTCGATCGACTGTACAAAGCATAATGAGTCTATTTGGAGGTCATTGGTGCATTCATGAATATGATTCCTGGACTGATGTGCACATTAGCTGTCAGTTAGGAGATATTAAGTGTTTCCACTCTGTTAAGATGAGCCTGGGGTGTCAATCATCTGTCATAAAGTGGATGAATCCAGATGGAACAAATGAGATGTGCTGTCTGTGTCCAGTCATTACTGAGAGCAGTTAATCAGAACTCTGCGAGTGGCGAAGCTGAGAGCGACGGCTCCTTTTTTCACAGCAATAATAAAGTTTGGATTCAGTCTACAAATAAGAATAAGACATGTGTTTGTCACCGCAGTGCACAAACTTATAAAAGGGAGTAACAGCCATTTTACCTGGAGTAAAGCCTCTCCCAGGTTGGTGAGCTTCAATCTCACGGCAGTAATTCAGGCCATTCAGAGGCGCCTTTTCATCCAGAAGCAGGTCATCAGCCACCTGAGATGAGTTCTTCATCTCGTCCTCCTCTGTGTGACGAGCCTGAGGACAGGTGGGTGTGCAGGTGGGCCCATTGATCCAAGATGACAGGCGGCCGCGGAGCGTTGCCTGGAGACAGAGTGTTGGCAGGCTGCTGCAGAGGGACAGGCTGGACATGGCGCCACAAGCCGTGACTGACATCGGGTCAGAGCATGCTGGGTAATTTCAAATAACTTCCCCTTGAGAAAAGATTCTCCCCAGATTTCATATTTGCAGAAATTTGTTGGGTGAAAAGGAAAATGACAAGCACCAACATCTCAAGGCTCCCAAATACTATTCATGCTCACCTTTCCGTCACACCACTTCCTGCGGTGGTTCCCACTTCCTGCAGTCGTTCCCACTTCCTGCAGTCGTTCCCACTTCCTGCAGTCGTTCCCACTTCCTGCAGTCGTTCCCACTTCCTGCGGTAGTTCCCACTTCCTGCGGTGGTTCCCACTTCCTGCGGTGGTTCCCACTTCCTGCAGTCGTTCCCACTTCCTGCGGTAGTTCCCACTTCCTGCGGTGGTTCCCACTTCCTGCGGTAGTTCCCACTTCCTGCGGTGGTTCCCACTTCCTGCAGCGGTTCCCACTTCCTGTCAGTTCTTCTTTTGTGAAGCTACCACAGAGCTGGCGCTATGCTTTTCTGCAAACAGCCTCCTCCTTCAACAACGATGTTGACATGTATACTTTTAGCTGTCTGCTGGAGTGAGAGTCCTGACTGAAAAGAAGCGCACACACCTCCAAATTGCACCTAGTCTCACCTGTTTTAGTTGCTGAGACTTTTAGTTGTAACTGCTTTTGACAAAAGTCACAAATTTGCATTGATCCTGTTCCTGTCTGAAAACAACATGATGGTTTTATACCACAGATATTTGCTGATGTTTGCATACCGAACACGAAAACCGGACAGTCGAAGTGGATGAGTTGAAGAGAAATATCAACATTCCCGTCTGAGCGATTTTCTGCACGAATCAACAAACTTCTGACCAATCAGACAACACTTCTCTCAGAGCTCTGTGGAAACAGTTTGACCCGGGCCTGGTGTCGAGTCCAGCAGCCGGATGCCTCTGTGAATAAAATGACGGCATTTTCATCACATGTCATGAGAAATTATTTTGGCCCTTTGGATGGAGAATATTGAGACCTTAAACGGACAGTATCATGTAAAATAAGCTTTTTTAGCTTTGCATCATGTTATAATGTTGTTCCCTCATCAGAATGTTGCCTTGATTATTTTATACATGTTTGAGGAATCCTTTAACCTCCATAGTAACCATTCAGCCTGGCAAAACGCCTGGATGGACCTAGCCCCGCCTCCCAGACGCAGCTCCTCCTCTGAACTGCACTTTCTAAGCTTCAGAGCTTCACACTCTGCTCCTTCAGACTAGCCAGCAGCACTTAGCATCTGCTGAGCTCATTATAGGAGCTACTTCTCACTTCAATGCTGTTAAAAATCTTGTTAAAGGGATAATAGAGGAGCCATGTTGGGATGACTTCCTGGAGGCGGAGCTTCAGAAAGAGCAGGAGTTCCTTAAAGAGACAGAGGCCCAGGAAATACATTTTTTTTAAAAGTCATGTTTAATATATACAGCATTTTCTTAACAGCTGAAGGTAACATAGTTACTTCATTATAATATAAAATGATAATATGTGCCTGGAAAATATATAATACTGCCCTTGGATTTTTTTTGTTTTATAAACTCTGTTTTTGGATTAACTTGTAAGTAAAAGAATGAAGGTCATGATCTTTAAAAGTATTACAAAGTATAAAAGCACTGACTGTGTTGAACAGGAGATGTTCAGGCTCCTTGAAGGACTCACCTTCCCCCATCTGCCGCTCTGCGGATGGCCGGGGTCCAGGCTTGTTCTGGTTCAGGTTCGCCAGCTGTGAGCGCTTTTAAATGGCACAAGGAGCACCATCTGCACCTGCTAATAGGGATGAGATGGGATGTAATGTAGTGCTAAATAATGGTGCTGGGATATCTGGCATCCTCACCTCCCACCGCATTAAAGCGCCATCACTTCCTGGAAGCCGGCGACGGCGCGGCCTCTTCGCCTCCCGAGTCCGGCTGCGTTCACGCTCCTGTGGAAATATCGATTTTTTTCTTCTTTTAATCAGCCTTTCAGTCATTTTCTCTGTGGAGAAATCTGCTGTAATCTGTTGTCACATTTCACTTTGCCTCCTTTGTTATGCAGATGTTCTGCTGGGAACCGCTCCAGTTCCCCCGAGACCCGGACCCGGCAGGAATCACACGGAGATTGGGTTTTTATCCTCGTCTTGTAACACGTGTCAGATCCTGCAGCTCCTCTGGTCGGGACATCAGTTTACATGTTCAGTTCTCGTTTCGCTTGGTGAACTGATTACTGACACTTTGTTGTGTAACACCATCAGAATCATTATTTAAACTGCAGTTTAATCTGAAAAAGCATCAAAAAGTCTCTATTTTACCAAAACATTAGAGATGAAATCCGTTTAGATTTACTGTTATAAAACTCAATTATATTAAAACTATCAAGTAGGGCTGGGCGATTTGGACTTTTGTGGTACTTCTGTGATGATAATGATAAAAAATGATAAACAATTGATTGCGTTTTTTTATGGTTGTGAACGAATCATGGAGCCACAAACACAAATTAATTTAATTTGACTTCTTCAGGATTTAGTTTTAAAAAAACTGCACAAACTCATTAAAACTGTTAAAGATCAAAGACTTGAATAAATAAAAACAAAAAAATTCAAACAATAAAGTTCAGGTGAAAACCTGAGCTTCTAGGTGAAATGGATGTGGCTGTATAGCGCCCCCTAGCCTAATCCGGTGCAGCAGGTCAGACTGAAGTGATGCCACTCATTCTGCTGGATTATCAGGTGTAAAAACATCCCAAATCTCAGGTTTCCCTCGTTCACACGCAAATGCAAAAACAGGGTTTTCTCAAAGCTCCACTTTGTTTTATATAAATAATCATTTTTAGTGGTCTAAACTTTTCATCCTACAATGCGTCTTGACCTTTGGATGAAAGGTCAAGATGCACAGGTCAGTATTTTGTTGTCACTTATCGTTCTTTCAGCCGTCCCAGCCGTTCTCCTCGTCTTTATTTTTCCACTTCCTGTCGCCATCAGACCCAGCGCCATGCCAGGTCTGATCCACGGCGCGAGGTCGCGGGTTTACGAGTCCTGATGACCCCGAGCGGACCTGCAATGGTAAACAAGGGGATGGACACTTCTACATGACATTGGGAAGAGGCAGCCAGTGGCCCGTAGCAGCTTCATTAACGCTGGAACATTAACTGTAAATCCAGGCGACGCCGGAGAGAGGCCTCAACGGCAGCTCGTGAGGGTCAATCTGCAATAAAAGGCGTCCCTTTTCATAGCCTGCGGCAGGAAGACTGGAGACCTCCCTCCACTCTCCGAGCCATTAACTTCACCCTTTCACGGCGGGCAGAGCGGCCGGTAACTGAGCTCCCATAATCCCGAGCGTTACCTTCACCTGACCTTCATATGCTCAAGGAAAGAGCAAGGATGGATGAAATGATGGGACAGCTGAAGAGAGGCAGCAGCTGTTGGGAGATAATTCAGTGGAGACAAGGTAAAAACAGAGCTAGGTTGAGTATTTTCCAATTTAAGGGAAGTCGTCTGAAGGACGAGGATTAGCGCATCAAACGGCGACTCCAATCAATCCTGGAATTTTAATCATGCTGGAGTTTTGGACCGCAGTATTTTCAGAATAATGCCAGGGCTTCACACTGCAAAGAAAAGTGTTTAAAGTAGGAAAAATGCACTGAAGTATTATAATAAACTGGTTCAGTTGTGACGTAGATCCTAAGTTGTGCCTGTTGTGTGTGTAGTTCAGGGGCAGCCGCCTGTTTCCTGCTTCTTTTAGCTGCATGTTTTTGAGACGAATTGAAATTGGTCTGATGCAAACATGGAGCTGGTCAGAGGAGCGCCGCATCAAGAACCACTGAAGGAAACGACTCAAAAACCTCTGAAGAAGAAACTGAGAGCAACATCCTTCTTCATGAAATGCAAACAAAAATGGAGTGCAGTCAGATTTTCTCTTTGGTCATAAGTCATTTCTCCTGCTAGCGTCAGGCTGCCGTGTTTGTTTTGGTTGTATTTACCCAGAATGCCCTGCGCCGTAGTCCACTTCCTGCTTTTGGAGCGGGCTCTGGTCCGCTTGGCGTTCACATAGACATTCAAAGCAGAGTTCACTTCAACCGAACCCACGTGAGGCTTTTAGTTGGACCAGAGTTTGGTTTTTGGTCCGATTAGCGTTCACACTAACGAAACCGATTTTCTAGTGAAACGGACTGGAGTGGGATTAAAGTGGATTAAACTATAATCCACTTTAATCCAAGTTTTACTGGACGATAAATTGTCCCAGACTTTATTCAATCAATTAATCAATCACTTTTACTTATATAGCACATTTCATCAACCCGGCAGTTCAAAGTATTTTACATCATAAAATCTTCATACAGTCACCAAACGAGAAACCAGTAACATTTTGCTACGAGGAGCCGTTATTGTTCATTGCGATAAACGATAATATTGTTGCTATGAGACCATTTTCCAGTAATGTAATGGTAATATTGGCATTATAATGCAAGAACATATTCTCAAAGATCAATAAACTTGAAATCCTCACAAACATGTAACACTGGAACTGGAAGAGATTTTAAATATCCAAAATAAATAAAAAACAACAAATAAAATGGATTCTGAAGTCTCTGGCAACAAAATTGTCCTTCAAAAAAGAGCAAATCACCAGATTGAAAACTTATTTCATCTAGTTTTGGTAAAAAAAAATAATAATAATCATAAATCCTGCAAATAATTTCATTTATCTTGTGATGAACTGAGTTTCTGTCGCTGGATTTTCTCTAAACTCCTTCCTGTTTGAATCAGGAGTTTGGGTCTGTAGCATCGCATGTTTCCCTGCATGCGGTCCTGAGTCGAGACGCAGCAGGCTGCGGCGGCACTTTGTTTGATTCTGAACGCTCCAAAGGGACCGTGCAGGAAAAAACAGCCAGAAATAGAATGAAAGTATAATTCAGCCTTAAGGAAGAATATGTCCGTCCTGCAGGGAGGACAGACCGGAGGCGCGCTGCTCACCTCGTGTTGTTGCTCGCACAAACAGAAATGCATTAGAGGGAAGCTGAGTTTGCTAGAGAGCCGTGTGAGAACAAACTCCTGCTGCTCTGCAGAGTGAGGAAAAATCTCCACCGCCTGTTTTGACCTTTTATTTTTGAACAGTTGTTTTCTAATTATGTTTGGGATTTCAGTTAAAGCTCCACTATTACACAAAATTCAAGTTTTGCATGTTTGGGTCGAGTCCAGCCCCTGACCTGGCAACCCAAGTGAAGCTCCACCCACTTCACTGCAAGCTACCGCTGCATAATGGCTGCTGGAAAAGGAAAATCCAGTGTTTGTGAAAACATGTTAGACCCTGGGACATTAACGACAGTTTTCATTTATTTTTTATATGTTGCAGGAAGTGCTTCTCCTCTAAGCTCACAGATATATGTTTTTTAAAAAGTTGCCATTTTGTGGTTTTCTGGCAACTCCAAGTTGACATATGAAGTTTTCACTAATAATTACTTTCTTTTCTCCCAATTTATCGAAAAATAAATAAAGACACATTATGTAACTTTTATGAGAAAATTACATTCTTATTGAAACCAAACACAACAAAAGGTAAATATAGTTTTATTTTTTAACAATTTGTGTATAAAATTATTTATTTTACGTTGCAGATTGCAATACATTAACGTCAATATTGTCAGTGTCTGTGGTTTATTTTTATTCTCATTGTGTTGAAGATTCTCTAACTAATGTTCTAAAAAAGCCCAGATTTCACAATAAAAGCCCAGATTTCAAAGTAAAATAAAAGGTACTTAAAATTTTACCGTTAAATCAGTAAGCACAAAACAACCATTTAAATGTGTTTGGCAGTATTATTTGTCCTTAACCCCCTTCTTCATTAGCTGTAATGATTGATCGTAACCATGGCAACAAGGTGGATTAGCATATGATACTGTAGAACATTGAGTTTGGAGCCTGGAAATGTAGCTGTTAGCATCTCATGACTCTCATACAGCAACAACTTCAGTCAGAGGTGTTTTCAGATGCCCTGCGAGACTGACTGCTACTGGAGATGCTTCCTGCCCATAGGAAGTATCTGCGGGAACAAACTGCTGTGTCATTTTGGAGGTTTTTAAATAATTTTCCACTAAAGTGAAGAAGAAAAACTCACATTTTTCATGAGCTTTCGGTTTCAGATGAATTTTCTTTCCTCCAGTCTGATTAGCTCGACGTCACGCCGGAGAGCAGATTGAACACAAGTGATGATTTAATGATCAGAAATGCAGTTAAGTGGATCCAACTGCAGAACAGGAGATGCTTTATGGACTGCAGCGGATCTGTGGAAGTTCAGGGATGTGCAGAAACGCTGAAGGGGGAAAATATTGTTTTTATTGTCATGGGAACACAGTCGTCTCACAGTATTAACATTCATTTCTGTGACATGAACACGGAGGATAATTTGGGCCGCAGTGAATCACTTAAAATCATTATGTTTGTAGGAATGGCGGAGCTTAACAGCAGAGCCACGGCGCCCTCTGCAGGTGGAGAGAAGAAGCGTTTTTATCGTCCAGATCCTGAAAGAGAAATTCACCTTCAGCAGATCTTAAATGTTTTTGTTGATGTTGTTAGGAAGGACTGCTGGAACATTTTCTCTCTATCAGCTCTGTTGAGACATAAACTCCAGGTGTAGAAATTGGCTCCCAAACATGCACAGATGCCAGTCTGTGGTGGCAAACAGCAGCTTCGCAGCAAACACTGTCATTCAAATCCCTGAAAGAGACACAAGTCTCATTTCCTATCAGGAGGAAAACAGAGAAAATATTTTTTAATCTAATACTTCCAGGTGTTTAAATGAATTTGGGCTTAATGCAAGGAACCCCAAATTCCTTGCAACCTGAATGCAGCCTATGGCGCTCTGTTTGTAAAGTTACACTGTCAAAAATTAACAGCAATAATTATTGAAATTATTGCTGTTAATTTCAGATGAGAAAATTAAGGTTCATCTTTCAAAGTCATATTTTCACCATGTTATTCAATAATTTATAAATGCCACCACAGTTTCAAACAAAATATTTAGTTTTTTAAGCTAATTAAATAGCAAAGTAATTAGTTTGCTAAATAGCAAGCTATCTAGTTAACTTTATAAATAAACAATTTAGTTAGCTTGGCAGCTAAATAGCAAACTAGTTAGCTTGCTAAAAAGCAAGCTCTTTAGTTAGCAGTAATTTGCATATTAGCTTAAATATATAGCTAAATATTTAGCTAATATGCAAATTACTGCTCCTAAATATTCAAATTTGACCAAATTAAGTTTAATCTAAAAACTTTAACAAAAAATATTCAAAATATTTAAAAAACTGTTAAAATACAAATAAAAAGGTTTAAATTACCTTGAACACATTTTTGTTTGTCAGATTTCGAGTTCAAAATCTGACATTCAGTTTCAAATAGTTTTTTTTAGAAAAATGCTGTAATTATGACCCTTTTTTGGCTCCATAGTGTTGATGTTCACAGGAAACCTCCAGCTGAATAAAAATCTGCACATTTCAACACTAAAGATGATCTTCCATGTGAGAGGAAGTAAACTGAGGATCCACTTCCACAGAGGGGGTCCTTCTCACACACTCTGTAATCAATCACATTTCTTCCCCTTTCATTCACACAACCTTCACTGCAGCTTTACACTAAAATGACTGCGCCATAAAAAACCAATAAAGGTTATCGTCTGAGCAAACCCTGATGAGTGGGAACCTGAATGCACCACGAGAGGCGTTTCGCTAACGACTAAATGTGAACAGAAAGTGTCTGTAAATTAGAGGAAGGAAAAACACACTAAGAGAGTGAGAGGGAAGGATTTTTGCTCTTGGAGTGAACGAAGCTCAAACAAAGAGCTGACAGGATAAGAGGAAGAAAATCAGAAAAATATCTTTAGTCTGGTTTTTAACTGTTTCTCAAAAGCATTTCCATAAACTAACAGTTGTTTGTTTTTAAATAATCTAAAAAGAAGCAAGAAAGCAAATGCATGTGGATGTAAAAGTAGGACAGAAAGCGAGTTTTCTTTAAAATGCTAATGTTGTTCCGTATATCAATGTGACTGAGTGCATGTTCTGTTCAAATAGGACACAGGTGTTTCAGTTCGCCTCAAACAGCTCAGATTCTGCAAACTGTGCAGCTCTAACACGAGTTTTCCTGGATTTTACCCCTGAATTCATGACAAAGGTTCTAAAAGCACAAAGGCATCACCTGCTGGTGCTTTTTCACTTTTTGGATCCAACTGAAACTAAATTCACACGGCAGCTAAATGCAAACTGAATCTGATTTACGATCCATATGAACTGGTTCACTGCAGTCTGAGTGGCCCATTTCCAATCATTTTACCCCCCAAAAAATCAAATTTATGCCACTTCCATCTGCACAACTACACCGGATACGTGCATTGTGTTTCTTTAGGTTTCACCAACTCAAGTTTAAGACTTTTTAAGACCTTTAAACACCACGATGGGGGAAATGTGAGGCCTGTATTTCCACAGAAATTTTTGAACTTTTTCCATTTAGTTGTTGACACATTACCCATGATAGACACAGAAAAGTTAGCTGGCTAGCAATAATATGTTAGCAGCTAATTAGCAGAAGCCTCAAACTGCTAACTGCTTCCATATGCAAACCTAAACTGGATACATACGTTGGGTTTCTTTAAGATTCACCATCTCACATTTAAAACTTTTTACGGTCTTTAAACACCATTAGGAATTAAATTTAAAACCCTAATTTCCATAGAAATGTACAAACTTTGTCCATCTAACTGCTGATAACTAGCTAAAATACCTGCTAACTATATATGTTAGCAGCTAGTTAGCGGGAGCCTCAAACTATCGCTAACTACTTCCATACACAGAACTAAACCAGATATTAAGTTTCTTTACGTTTCACCAATTCAGATTTAAAATTGAATTTAGATTTAAGACCTTCTAGAGGCTATTAGGAATAATAAAGTCATAAATGAGTAAGAAATGCAACAGATATCCTCTCGATTGATTTGGTTAAATTATGAGACATCTGGATATTTTTTTAATTTAATTATTTTACCACAATAAAAACCCAATGAGCTTAAAAACATCTTTTGCAAAAGAGTCCTGGACAAGAGGCAGCGACAAACACAACGCAAAAAATTATACATTTAAAAGAAAATGAAGGGAAGACGGTGTAACTGTTTATTTTCTTGCAAATTTCCAACTTTACAACTAATAGCATTTACTTAATTACTTTTACTTGAGTCATTTTATTTCAAAGTATTTCTACTTTTACTTGAGTATAAGTTCTGGATACTCTGCCAACTTCTGATTTCTTCTTGAAATTAAACTACAGTTTTTTGCAGACATTTGCTCCTTTTTTCTTCTATCATCTAGAATCAATGACCCTGTTACTCCGTTAAAGTATAAAATTAAATATTAAACATATCAGCAGCTCCAAAGTGTCTGGTTTTTGTTGTGTGAGACACTTCAGTACTGAAGTCGGAGCCGTAACTCAGCTTGTCCTCCGTCTCCCGTCTCCGTTCTTCACTCAGTTCATTCACCAACCATTTGTTTGTCAGCATGCAACAAGAACTTCTCTTTCATGTCAGAGTGTCATAAATCCTCTTTCTTTTGCTTTTTTCCCTCCCCTGACAGAAACAGAGAAAAAACTCAGGTTTTTGGATAGTCTGCTACCAGTATGTTTTTTTATTTTTTGTGCCATAAAGGTAGCTTTATATTCACAACAAAGGCGAGTGTCGCAGTCTCCAGAAGCCCTGAAGGATCTGTGGCGTTTTATTGTTTGTGTTTTTACACGACATACCAGCGGGGTTCGCCGAGACTGGAAAGGCGGGAACCTCAGGGAGTCGGAAGTGGCAGCGACAAACACTCCAAACGAAAGAGAAAAGGCCTCAGCGGGGGGAACAGGAAGGCTTTTTTCAGCCAGCCTCTGATATCTGACAAACTCAGGTAACCAAATATTAAAATCAGCCACTCTGACACGCTTCAGACAGGAACAAAACCCTGAATCGGTTTCCGCGCCGCATAATAGTTCCTTTTGAAGAGCACTCAGAAATCCCTCTCCGCTCCGGAAGTTTCTACATCCACTTTCTCAAACTTGTTCAAAGCTTTTTTTTCCAGCTTTAAAGTCGCGTTAGAGGATTTTCTAAGATTCATCAAAGGAGCTGAGTCAGCATTTAACTCCTGATGGTTCCCGTCGCCCCATAAGGAATTATCTTTATAAATATTGTGACCATAAATACAGTCATTAATGATTTAAATTTCACTAAAAAGCAAAACTAATAACAAGAACAACAAAATATTTGTTTTATGTTAATTTATTGTGTAACTTATAAAAACAAAAACAGAAATAATCTACGTCAGCGCTTCGTCTGGGATTCCCCCGGTAGAATTTCTACCCGGCCAATCAGCGAAGAGAATGACACGTCCTGAACGATGACGTCGACTTCCTGCGCTGTTCTGGATTTGTAGTCCGCCTGTAGTTTTAACTCTGTCAGCGGAGGAAGTGAACGAAGCCGTTCAGTCCGAGTTGGCGACGCTTTTAAATACTGAATTACAAAATTAACAGCCGCCGTGTTCGGCTCGGCGCTTTTCTCCTTGCAGTAGAGGACGGTGTTTCCGGTAACAACGGCAACTTCCGGTTGTAGCTAACCAGCTAACTGAGTGGACAACTTCCGGTAAGCTTGTTAGCGTCAAGCTAGCGCAGCTGTTACATAGAGTAAAGTTTTAAAGGTTAACAGAGAGTACAGACTGTCTGTACGAAGCAAAGCGTTTTTACCAGGCTGATTATTTCCTAACACAAAATTAAAATATGTAATTCCTCATTTTGTATCTATCTGGACAACTGAGTATTTGAGATAAAAGATTGATAAAGATAAGAAAAAAACTATGCTAGACAAGAAAACATAAGTTTTGGGGGTTTTTTCGTGCCTATTTGTACAGATTCCCTGAAAGGTAAGAAGATTTTTTTAATTAAGATGTCTGCTAACTGTATATTTGCATAGTTACAAATATTACTGTATAGAAAGTAGATTAAAGATCTCTATAACTCTTTAGCTTTTCACTTTTTACATTGAAAAGCTAAACAGTTTTATTGGGATGTAAGAGACCGGTGTAATGAACTTTAGCCTAAATTAATCCAAATTATTTTGATGGATTCAGAAAGAAAATATCTCTTAAGAAGTTCTCTCTCAATTCAGATTAAAGAATGAAGGTTTTGTTTGATTTTGGACAAACTCATTTATAGTTTTATACTGAAAACTGCACAGAAAACATCCAAATAACAACCCTATGCTTAAGGGTTTAAAATCACAAATTGTTGCTTTGGACTTTTTTTGCAGCATATTTAATTTCTGTGTTTCAAATTGTGCTTTTATTTGATATTTGTAAATATGCATTGCTATTAAAACATGAATGTTAAATATTCAGGGCTAATCTGTGGACTATTTTTGGATTGACTGATCAATAATTGGACATATTTTGGAACATATTTATAGACAAAGATGTGTTTTTTTGTTTTTTTTTTTACTTTTAAATACAAAATCAGTTGTTTTTTTTGTACAGTTTTGGTTTAATTACTGCTCTGGCTGTGTTGTTCTTTCAGGAAATCGCCTGTTTTTGAGTCTGTATGCTCCAGTTAACAATTAATCAATGACTAAATTAGTTGACCATTATTTTGAGTAATCATGATTAATCTAAATTGTTTCAGCCCTACAAGATATAAGAGCTTGTTTCAAGTCAATTATTCCTTAAATTTGTAATTTATTTTATGAAATATAGTCTTAATAACTGAAAGTTGTGTTTTAGCCTTTCATAGATTTAGTTTTTGCTCTGTTTATTGAATCAGAATTTAAATAATCCACATTAAACGTGGTCAGTTTCCAGCTGGCAGCAAATCCTCTGAATATGAATGAAGCGGTGAAATGTTCACGCTGCTGTAAGTCTTCTGAAAGGACAGTAAGGGTTGATGAAACTGGAACCAAACGGGCACATAAAGCAGCATTAACGTCGCTCACCGCCGCCTTCCATCACCCACGCCGTCTGTGGCATATTTACTGTACCTCATCTTATATGCGCTTTAATAAACACGCACTTCATCACGCTCACACGTCCATATGCAGCGGACAGCCTGCGAACGCCACATTGTTCCACCAGCTAACGGAGGGGGAATGGCTGACACCATGTTGACAGCGAAGGAAAGAAATAAAGATGTCAACATGTTGAGCTTGACTTCATTGAACATAGTGTAATAAAAGAAAACAAAGAACAGTAGTAAAGTATACTTACATCCACTATATTACTATTCATGTCAGTGTAGTTATAACGTTTCTTCTTACACTAAAAATGATTGTGAAATTTACATAAAAACTGTAAAATCACAACAGAAAAATATTGTGGAAAACAAAATGTTTATGCTGTTTTTACATCAACAATATGAGTGTAATCAAATGTATTTGTTGAAATAAATCAGTAAATTAGAAAATGTCATTAAATGCAGTTACTTTGTTCAGTTTAGTGATATAACACTTTTTTTTTTAAATAAAAATGATAATTTCTCAATGCACTATTTATGTCACAGCCATAAAGTTACCTAATAAATAAGTAATAGTTTTTTTGTTTTTTGTTGTTTAACATGATCACAAGAGTAATAAAGATAAAACACTAAAATTTTATTGCCCAAAAGAACCCATCCAACGTTTATGCAAAATTTACTTTTTAGACATTTATGTACTTATATTTGTTTCTCTATTGGTTCTAGAAACAGTCCAACAGCTTTAAAAACAAAAAACAAACATTCAGCTATTTTCTTGCAATAAGTTAATGTTCCAAAACTTTCCCCGTTACCTAGCAACCGAAGCCCCACCCAGCCCATCACCTAGCAACCCAAGCCCAGCTCAGGCCATCACCTAGCAACCTCAGCAGAGTTCCGCCCACTTTGTTAATAGAATGGCGTGTACGTCACGGTTTTTAAAGATTAACGCATGAAAAACACACTTTTATTAGTATTTGAATGATATTTTGTCAGTTTGCTTCCAAATGTTCTTTTATTTTCTTGATCTATGACTGTGAATCTTTGCCTCTTTTAAAATATGTCTCAGTTGAAATGAGAAATGTCACATTTTAAACTAAAATTTCTTCATGATCCAGAGAAATGCAGGTGTATTTTTTAGGTTTTGTGTTTGTATTGGATAAAAGTAGCAAAAACAATGTAAAGTCTCGTAGCAATTAGCTTACAGCATGCCTCCAAAAAAATTTGTTTAGAGCTGAGAATCTGTAAAAAGCTGAAAAAAAAAAAATGATGAATCCATTTAGTTTAACTCGTCCTCCTGTGAAAGCCGCTTCATGTGAGCGGCTTTCACATGAAATTCTGGAAGTTTGTAGGTTAAAAACATTCCTTTGGGTTTAGGAAACGTTTTGAGTTAAGTGTTTTAAAAATGTCAAAGACAGCACTGAGATTCTTTATTAAGCTGCAGGAAACAAATGAGGATGGAGAAAAGCTAAACTGCTGGGAATATCAACGTTTCACTATGATGAATGAGCAATGATTCCTATATGTAAATTGGGAAGTACATTAATAAGAGGTGTGAGGTTCGTTAAAGAAAATGTTGGGGGTTTTTTTTTATGGTTTGACTTAACCCAGTTTCAGCCCGCAGCATGACGGATACTGCAGTTAGCGCTGCCAGAAGAAGCTAATCAGCTGGAACTGCAATATAACAGCTATGCTGGAAAAAATGGTGCTGTTGCTTGTGTTCAAAAATAAAAACTGTTTGGCAGGATATTTTTTACCCCTTGTGATTCAGTAATAATAATAAATGCATAATGTTAACACCTTTTAGATAACCAGGCCTGCAGAGACTTTATTAGATAAACACATTATAACCAGAAATATTTAAGCATTTGTTTATTAGCAACTAAACAATGTGAGGTGTGGGCATTTACCTCATGTTTGGTTTTTGTTTAGGGAATGAAACTGATGAACAACTGTAGGAGCTTAAATGCTGCTAACGCGCTAATAAAAGAGCTAATTTATCGCTTTTGCTAACTTTAAAAACGCCTAGCGCACTCAGCTTCCCCTAAATAACTTTTTTTCAGAGAAAGTCTAAAGCGATATTTTATGTGGCTGTTTTGTAAACTTTCAGTTGAATAAATTTCTTCTGGTATTTGTCTGTTTACATTCATGCTCTTACTTTGAAGGGGGCGAAGACTGTTTACCAGGGCTATAATAGTTTTGGGTTTTTCAGTATAGTTTAGCTTTATTTTGTTGTGACTTTTTGTTAGTCTAATTCAGTTAGTTTGAACTACTTTCAGAATGTTTTTACAAGTTTTTATTAGTGAAATATTGTTTAGTTTTTATTACCGTGTTTTCCCGAAAGTAAGACAGTGTCTTACATTCTTTTTACCCCCAAAAGTACCAATATGTCTTACTTTCGGGGTATGTCTTATATTGGAAAAAAAATGTTTTGCCCCAAGATTCTTCGACAATCGCTTTTTTATACTCCACGGTGTAGCTCTTCCTTTTACCACTGGAACCGGAAGCGCTCATGTCTACGGTAGGGGCAAAAATATACCGGTAGTGTACGGTATAAGCACTGCTTATGGTTCCGTATCACAGCCTCCCATAGGGTAACAGCCCCATACAGTATCCCACAGCAA
>CAEFZY010044699.1:0-38341 GCA_903066815.1 Brachyrhaphis roseni
TAGATAGATAGATAGATAGATAGATAGATAGATAGATAGATAGATAGATAGATAGATAGATAGATAGATAGATAGATTAAAGTTATTATAGTTTGAAAACAAAGAATATAACCCATAGCTCTACCTACAGTTTTTTCCTAGTACCCTTACCAGTACCCTTTTTTATATTAATATTCTTTCAACTGAGGGAGCTTCAATAATATATGATAAAATGAACAAGGCTTTAAAGACTCAAATCTACTTCCAAACATTTCAGAAAAACAAAAAACAAGTAAATAATACACCAAAAATGCCAAAGATCCAGCAACTAACTAACTAATGGCTAGTTGCTGGATCTTTGGCGTTCATTGTATTATAAAGTATAGTAAAAAATATTCACAGTCTCATATACCAAACTTTAGCCCAAATGTCATAATTTGTCTGTCAGATTTTACCGCAGTTTCTATTCTTCCAACACATTTTTGGAGGGTCTGTAATACTTTTCTGTGGAAACATTGGGAACCTTTTACTTCCTTGTCTCCCTCCACTGTCCTAGTCTCTTTTGGTTTGTTGAGCTCTTCTCCTTGCCAATTTTCCTTGCCAATCCTTCACCCATGCATCGCCTTGCCTCAGGGAGTTCACATGGTCCCAATCTAGTGATTCTACACATCTCTCCCTTTATCAAGCATTGCTTTCCTCCCTCATTCTGCTACTCTATTTCTATCTCTCCCTCTTTTGCTTTCTTTCTCCCTCTCCCTCTGTATTCTCACTCCCTCTCTTATTTCCCTTTTTACTGCTCTCTAATTGCCAGGCAGCTTTGGGCCCAACTCAGCATCTGAGGCATCGACTTTTAATTTTATTAGACCACAGGAAAAAACATGTTTGTCTTTGAAATGTTCAAGCCTCTCTTGATTATGATTATATGGCCACAGAATGCGTCTGAGTGTGCATATGTATGCTTGTGTGTATTTCTGTGGGAAGTTATTTTTTCTCCTGTAATGAATCCAGATGGGTAGAATCTGTTTCTATACCCCCATGCGCCTCCTTCCCTCCTCTCCCTTTGGCTCCGACAGCGGGGTGAGGCTGTGCTTTTTATTGGCTCTGTGGTTTATGGTGGTAATGATTTACTGAGTCTGGGTCGCTTGGAGGCAGCTTCAAGTTCCTCTCCTCCTTGTTTTTTTTTTTTTTTCCACACCCCTCGTCTATCTCTCTCTCAATGTCTATCGCCAAGCACTTAAATTCCTGTCACTCTCTTTTTCTGTCTAAGGCAAAACTGTAAAAGTGACACAGCATGCATATAACGGCTTTCAAACTGACAATTGGTGTAATTCACCTTAGGAAATAACATACAACTATCAGGGGCAGTGGATAATGATTGTTGATTGTGGGTACTGTGACTTTTAAAAGTGATGTTACCATTTTAACTTTTACATATTTTCTCATAATGATACTGTAGAAAAGTAGGCAGTGCAGGGTATGTACCTCATACATGTGAAATTAAATTAACTTTCTTTTTGCAAATAAACATGTGAAAAGTGGGATGGTCATCTTTGTTTGGCCTCTGTTTACTGTGGTAATCCTATAAGACATACTGTGCATGTGTAGCCAAATGAGTAACTAGAGTTCATGTGTGCAATTTATATCTCAGTATTTAAAAATTGCTGTTATTTAAAAGCCTCAGAGGAAAAAATAAGTAAACAGCTTTTTTAAGATCAAAGAACATACAAGACAGGTCAGTGTTCGGTTATGCAATGATATCCCAAACGTTCAACTGTACAATCCATCATCTGAAGAAAAAAGTGCAGCACACCTGCAAACCTATCAAGACATGGCCATCTACCTAAACTGACTTGCTGGGTGAGGAGAGCATCAATCAGAAAAGAGCTCAGAAGGCTCCAGAGGGACTTCTGAAAACTACAGCTCAGGTAAGAGAATATGTCTGAGGATCTTCACTCCGTAAATGTGATCTTCGAGGGTGAGTGACAAGCAGAAAGACGATGTTGAGGGAAAGCTTTAGGAAGTGTCATGGACACAAACAAGTAAGAAAGATGCTTTGGTAACATGAGATTAAAATTCAAAGTTTTTGTTCATGATGCAACAATCTATGTGTTAAGAAAGGCTAATGCTAAACATTGCTCCAAACACCCCAGAACTACATAGAAACATGCTAGTGGAAATGTCATGTTGTTGAAATGTTATTCAACTCAATGAACATGAAAGCTTGTCATGTTTTTTGGAGTGATGAATGGAGACAAATACATGGCAATACTGGAATACCTGATAGTATACCTGATGGTATTTTCCAATAAATTTAAAATTGTGGTCACAAAGTGAAAAAACCTTGAAGGAATTTGACTTGTGAAGGTATTTTAAGTGTTTAAAGTTATCAATGCAAAAACTGTGACACAAACAGCCATGTTACATCAATATAGTAGTTAAAATGAGTTTTCAACATGTATCAGTCCAAATATAATGCTCCCATGCTTCCTTGTAACAACCCTGCGTGGCAAAGTTCAACTGCAGTTACATCTCACCAACTCTGTTCATGTGTGGATCACAGTTACTGTGTTGTTAGCATACTTATGACTGCAAGTGGAGGGCAATGGAGGAGAGAGGAGGAGAGCTATCTGACAGCACCTTGACAGGCCAGCCAGGACACACCGCTCCTTCCCAGGGAAACACTTAATCCAGCTTTTAACAGCTTTGGCATCTATAGTTGTGTGTGTGTGCGCGTGCTCACGAATGCGTGTGTATTTGAGAAAAACTAGCAGACGGATGAGGCTGGTGCCCTGACATACCTAATCCTTGTAAACTCTCAGGGTTGATGGAAGGTGTGCAGCTGCAGTCTGAGATATTTGTTAGAGAGCAAGAGGTCTGTGTGTGTCTGTTTTGAACCGTGAGCACAATGTTAAGGTGCGTGCTTTGTGTTTTTATGTATGTGCTGCCATGTAATTTAACTCTGTGTTTGCTAAGTACTGATAAAGGAGCTGATCGCTCAAACATTGGGTTGGTGTTTAAAATTCCTAGCACATGCAGGCCTCTTAGTAGTGATAAGCCTTCTTCAAATCTAATATATATTCACATTGAGGAAAATACCCTGACTAACAACACGGATTATGAAGCTTGCTAAAGAAGGTTTTAAAGCTTTACTAAATGACCTCATCATTCTCAGTTGCATTGTTTTTTTGATACTTGATTTTTAAACCCAGCTGATCTTTATCCTCGTACCAATAAATAGTTTATTATTTCTTTGAACTCATCTGCACTAACACAACTACACACTGAAAATAGACACTCTTTTTTTTCTATGACACAAAAGAACAGCTAATGGAAGACATGTTGTAAATCCACTTGCAGCCAAAAACAATGAATCTAAACTTTTACAAAATGTCAGCTACTAGGAATATAGTTTGTTATTGTTTTTATATGAAAATGATGGTAGGGGCAACAGAAGTTGGCTTTTACATTTTGTTATCAGGTAATTTAAAAAGAAAAATTGCAGGCATTTCCTAAATTGCAATGAAGAGCTCCAAGGGCCTTCAGTGTATCGAGCTTTAAGAGGACCCAAATATAAAAAACAGAAAAATTATTTAAGTTTCAAGTTCCAATCAACCAATGTAATTACCACAGTTTATCTGTGGTAGAATAGTGTAAAACCAAATTGATTCTGTGTTTTAAAGACATTTTGAACAAGGAAAAAATGCCAGTCAGAAACTCATGAGATGATGAATGCAGAATATTCTGTATTCTGTTCTGAATACTTTCAGTCTCAAAATAAATCACAGCAGAAATTCTGATAAATGTTCTGATCAGCCCATGGGTGTTTTCATGATCTGCAATCAAGCTGTTCTGCAGATGGTTCACACACATTGAAAAAGAAACTAAAGACTGAAACAAAAGCACCACAAAAATAGTATTAAGCTTCAATGTAACCTTCCTTGTACATACAGTTTTATAGCAAAGATCTTGCCTTTTTCCAATAATTTTTATTGTGATGAGTTTGATGTCTGTGAGTACTCAATCACCTGATGATTGTTTCACAAAGAATTCCTTTGTGAGAGAAATGTATTTAACATGTCTCAAAAATAAAATAGCTGTGCAAAGGGACAGTTAGAAAGAAAAATTACTTCAAACAAGGGAGGAACTTCACCAAGAAGGACCAGGGATGTGGGAGAAGAAACTATCAAACTTCTGGCAGCACATTTAAAGACTGTCTGTACAGAAAGAGGGAAGAGGAAGTAAAAAGGAAATACAATGTAGCGAACAAGAGCTAGATCTTTATGCATTCCTTGCTCGAGTCAAGGATTTCTGAGGTTTGGCACTAGATTTATTTCATCCGTGGAATTTCACAACAATGGTTCTCTTTTCCTCCTTGTTCTTCAAAGAATGTGGATAGAAAAAGATGTTTGTATAAAAAGATTGATGGGAGATTTAGGAGGTCATCCTTATGGTATTGGGAGTTTTTAAAGAGAAAAGACAGTTCTTTAGAAAAAAAGGAGGTTATATGATGCCAGTCGTTAAACAAGAGAATTGCAGTTGGGAATAGGCTTGTAAATGTCCGGATCTGATGGCTTGAGTACATATGTTTGGAGCGTATCAAATTTAGGTTGTTATTATATGATAAGAATCATAGGATATACAGTGAAATGTTCTTCAGTTCGTATATGATGTCCTGCAGCTGTTAAACATTCCTTTGTTTTTTCTAGAATCTTGTTTTGTTTTACCTTAGGATTAAGATCAGATCCACAAAAATGTGTCAGATATCACTTCTAGATTTCCTTATGAAGCAATCAGCTGAGTGAGAAATCCTAATCTATAAAATTAGGGAGTTAAGATGTCAGTCTAGCCATCTTCTGATGTTTACATCCAGCAGCATAATCCATTATGTCCCAAAGTTCAGATCATCTCAATTTGGGTTTTTGAACATGACAACGAGTTCACTATATTCCTCTTCCTCCCATGGTCTCAAAGATTTCACTTCACTCGATCAATTTGCAATGTGGTGGAAGAAAAAATCTTAATATGTATTTGTAGCTGTCAAATATCTAGCAACTGCTTGATGCTTTCATGTCAACATGGACCAAATTAAACACATTGTTAATTATGTGCCACAAAGAATGAAGACATTTCTTTTTCAAAACTTATGCAGTTCTAATGGCAAAGGGAATCCAATGAGGTTCTAGCAAAGTGTCCTTAATACAGTGACTGGTGAGTGGTTTAAAGAAATTAGTCAGGCTTTTATTTGTCTAACTTTCTAAATCATTCTTACCTGCTTGATTGGTGGTAATGGTGACAGCAGCATATTGTCTCATTTTGGGTGCCAGTGATGATACGCCATTCTGTGCTTCAATCTCGAAGGTGTAATTAGTATGAGCCAACAGGTCAGCCACTGTCACGGTGGTGTTGTGGAGACCAGTCGCTCTTGGCAGAAAGCGGACGTTGCTTCGACAAGGCTCACAATTCAGAGTACCACTGATGCTCCCATTGGCAGCAGCACCCCGGCAGCGTTTGCAGAGGACATTAAAAGTGATATCCCTACGTCCTCCTGTGTCCTCCGGCCAGCTCCAGTCCAGGATAACTGAGGTCTCATTGATGGAGGAGATCACATTCCGGGGAGCAGAAGGAGGTCCTGGCGGGAGGATAAAGGAAGAGGTTGAGGTAAGGTGGAGGTGTCAATTCGATTTACAGAAGGGAAGAGAGTTTGGGGTAAAAAAAAAATTATATTACAGCAGCATGAGGGGAGTGAAATTGTTTAGTATACACCAGCAATCTAACTATATAAAATAATGCTTCACTAGCAATTTTATTTAAACAATGGTAATTAGATTTATGCCAAATGCTTTGGCAACACAAGCGATGACAATGTTTTGTTTATATTTGCATGTCTTGTCATTATTATTCTCTTTTAGGGTTTTGCTTTAAGACACATTATCTCTCTCTAATAAAAGGACTAATATGTGTACAATTAGTATATAGTCATCTCAAGATCCCTCTATGAAAGCCTTACGAATATAGTTTGTATTCATACTTCAGCTGGAAGTATGAATACAACAGAAAATAACTCATATCTTCCTTCAGTTCAACCTATGCGCAATCTGGAGTTGTTAGCCCTATTCAGTGAACAGTGAACACAGCTTATTATCTCTCTGTGCAAGATGCCTGAAGGTGGCACTGGCACTATGTTTATTGTCATGGAGAGTGAACTTGGATTTGAATTTGATTGTTCATTTCAGCTGGTTGATAAAATCCTTTTGCCATGTCAGCGGGAGAAGTGGTGGGAAGCAATCCTCAAAGAAGCTGAGCCTCCAAGTGCCTTACAATAAATTACTCAATCGCTGCAAACCTGATGTGAAAGGTATTGAAGCCTTGGAAGGAGGTCAGTGTGGTCAGTTCTATTTAAAATTCCCTAGAGACCCATCCACAGCGGTTCACATCTGCTACCAGGTACTTTCACACAAGACCAAGGACTAGACAGGATCCAGACTTTAGGCTTTAAATTTATGCGTTAAGTCTCGATTTAAATTAGCAGACATTTTAAAAAGATTTTTGGAATGCAACCGCCATGCTTCAGATGTGGCAAAACACATCTTTGAACAGTAAATCAAATATGTATTTTGTCTCAGAAACATTATGCATTAAATAAACGAACAAAAGTGTTTCACATTTTGTCTTTTGTCTTAATACTGGTCAGTGTATTATTTCAGTTTGTGCCAGTTTTCTTCTCTGAAATTACGAGAAAGGAAGGGTATGCAACAGCATCTGTCAAAATTTGATTCTTGAATCAAATTTTGACTGACATATAAAAGTACAATGCACTATTACAAACAGATTTCCAGATCCTCAGAACAAAATTTGTGAACAATGCACAGAAGACAAAACAAGACTGACATATAACTCAGTTAAATAATGTCCAGGCAGGGGAAGAAAAGAGAAGGAAATGAAATGTTTGGATTCTGACTTAAGATAAAGTCCTTTGTTTAAACGGTTTAAATAAATTCTCTGGCTAAATTCGGTTTCAGATTTTTTTTTGATAGATTACTTAAAGAAAACTTATAAAAGTTTAAAGTGAGTCTTTTTAGTATTTGCAAGTCTAAAAACAATAATTTGTGGTGCAGGTGTTACAGGAAGTCCAACATAAACAAAAAAAAATATAAAGGCAGATTCCAAACATGGAAATAAGCAAACACTATTAAAAAGGGGCCAAAAAAGTCAGAGCACAATATTAGTTTGACACAAACATGAATATTTAAAGTAATGCAAAAACAAATTAATGTGGGTAACAAAGCTGCTAAGACTGACATGCCTAATATGTTTGATATTAAATGATGAAGAATGGTACACTTTAGTATTTCTCCTCAACTGTCTGCGCTAACAGTTTAATTTTCCCTCTGCCCCTGATTTTTTTTTTCCAAGAATGTAAATTAAATTTTCCAAGTCAACTTGAAACAACCTCTAGAAGGCTGCTAACAGTAAATTTCCTCTCCTGAGATAATCATGATCATTATCTCTTAACAACTCATCAATTCATTTTCATCTCTTGCGTTGCTCCAACTGTCCCAGTGAGGTGAAATTTGCGTAGTTGACAAGATGATGTTGAGATAATCACAACAGGGACCTTGCGTGACTGTCTTTCTAATTAAGATTCTGTCTCTGACTGTAGGCTCTGATTTATACTTTCTACTGTTCTCCGCACAGCCCATTTTGTAACGGATGCATACATAATCTACCATCAGGGAATGGGGTGATTTATAGTTTTGAAGTGAAAGCACTTTGGAATGCCTGCAGGAGGCACCTGCATCTGAAAGCCAACCTCAGAAATTTCTATATTAATTTCTCACTTAACTTGAAAATACTTGGATATTCTATGATATCACAAATTCATAAATTTGCAAGAAAAAACTCTGATTTTTCATGATGAAAGACAGAGATTTATAAACAAAATACTGCTAATAATAAAAAAAAAACAAAAGTCAGAAATTTGTAAGAAAGGAAATCATACATTATGGTTTTTAGAAATAGATCATTTCTAAATTGTGTTACAGCTGGGTTGGTTTTCTGTATCATCACATATCCCAGATACATACTTGATGAAGCCATGTTCCATCTCTGTCCAAGACATTCTGGATCCTGTTCGAGGTGTTCATGGCAAATGTTGTGCTGATACAGGAAAAGACCCAAAATGGACCACTCACATGTAGAAGATATCCTGATGTGCATTTCATAATTTTACCAATTCAATGTTACAGGACATTCAGGATTATTCATCACAAATGTCTTACTTTCAAATTTCAATAAACTACTAAGTTTTAGTTGAAATTTCAAATTTTTCAATGTCCGAGAATTCATTTTAATTCACTTTTAATATGATAAATGCATGCTTTAATCATGCATGGAAAACTGTTTTTTTTTTTTTTTCACATTTATGACTTTTTGACACAGAATACCAAAGTTTTGTACTGTATTTATGTGAAATTAATCTAGAAATTTCTGAGGTTTTTTAGGTAGAAGTGTACATTTTAAACATTTTGAGAACCGCAGATGGTTATGTTATGGGTTTGCAAACTTCTTGGAGGTAAATTACAACATTTGAGTTAATTGGAGGCCCAGCTGTGGATATATTTCAATAATGGAAGTGGGAGTATAAGGGCCAATATAAATAAAAGCAGAAATAATGTGGAATAAAGGAATAAAAATCTTAGTGTACGTGAAACTCTGAATTTGAAGGAGGTAACACAAAAATTAATGTAAAATATTTTAATATCTTTTTACTTCTAGAGTAAAAAGTGGCTCGTTCTGGAAACTCCACACATATGGATGTGTTTTATATTAACCAAAGATGTTTATGCTAAGAGTCTGAACACACACTTACGTGTACATGCCATGGAGGCAGGATCTCCTTCAGCCCGAAAATAATTTTTCTCACAGCCACAGTGCAGTGACCCCTCATGGTGGGAGAAGCTATGAGGCGGACACTTTGAACACTCCATGTTGCCGTGGGTAGATTTGTAGAAGCCAGCCCTGCACACTGGAAACAAAAGAACACAGACAGATACGTGAGCATCATGCTGAACCAGCACATCGACAGCTATATAATAGCCTGATTCTTCTTCGGGGCAACTACAACAATACCAAGTGCAAAATGAAAGATGGGGAGTGTTTAATGCAGTTTGTCTGTCACACACGCACGCACACACATAAACAAAGTGTGGGAAAAATACTGAATGTACTGTAAATCTGCAGTTATTGTACCAGGAACCTGCTGAATCCTTGTAAAACAATATTTTTTCGAAACATCTTTGTCTCTGTAGCTCTCAAAAGGCACAACATGAATAATGCAAATTGTCCCCTTAGATGAAAAGGATGTTCTCTTTAAATATCTGTGGTATTAAATTTGCACTCAGCAGCTCTTTTAACTCCTACTCAACAAAAATATGTTGCAATCCACCCAACTGGGGTGACACTTCACCAACCTATATTGAATTTGAAATTATATGGGTGACGGTAGGAGGGAGAAATCAAGGGGAAGGGGAAAAAAGAAATCGGATGTTTTATTTTTTTTCCCCCTGTAAATTCTTCTCCAGCTTGGTTTCACTTCTTCTTGTTCTCTGCTTCTTTCTTCTTCTCAAAAGATTTAAATCCCTATTATTCTATGTCGTCCCACTCTGAGATGAAGAACATTTGAACCAACCGAATTCTTCTTACTGACATACCTAAGCTGATCCGTGTTAGCCGCAAGATCACTATGCCTCTAAAAACTAAAAGCAGGCACTCAATCCTTTATAATAAAACCATGTTAAATCACTTAATGATTTAATAAAATTGAAGTGATTCAATCACAAGTTCTTAACAGTGATGCATGTTGACAAACAAGCATGTTTTCTTTCTGTCTTTCTCACAAACACACATACTCGTGTACCTGCAAACAATATTAAATAAATGGCTAACAGCAAAAGCAGCAAGCCAGCAGAATGTGTGGGCTCAGCAGAACAGGCCTGACAGATCCCAGTGGTAGACAGCGCAGTTCTGCAAAAGCCAACACTGCTGATATTACTCCCATATCCATCACTGACACTGCCACGCCAAGGTCCCCGCGCTGCACTAAACACTCAACAACGCATACATGTGCACGACTGCGTGGCAGCAGGTATGCTCCACTGTGCGCAGGGGAACAGGAGGAGGAGTGGAGTTTAAATAGTTCTGTGCGCTCCAGCAACAACAAAGCTCCCTGACAAATGCAGGACAGACCACCGTGATTGGAAAATACAGTGTGAAATTAAAAATGACAGCCAGCATTCCTGGCCAATCAGGTAGTAGAAACTGTAGTAGATGCTGGGTTGTGGACGTAATGTTCCTGGGATATGAAAAATACATCAGAAGAAGAGGGGAAAATGGATAAGTTCAATGTAACAAATGTTCAGAAACAAAATCTGACTTAATATGTCCAGCCCAAGCATTTCATCGCTGCATATTACTAATCAAAATTGCCAAAGCTACTTTAATGAACCATAAACCACAGGATTTAGCTTCAGCTAAACTTAATGTATCACTACGATGTGAGGTAAATCTGTGTTACCATGAAATAGGAGGTCGTGGGTGGAGAAAGAGCAGAACACTGAGAGGGAATAGCGTAGCTGTCCAGACTTTTTATTCAACCTTTGTGTTAACAGAACAGAACCCGTATCGGGCCCTCCTAAAAAACCAACGAAGAAGAAAGAAACAGCTTCTCTTAAAGGCACAGCACAATTCCTTAGCTGTGGATCAACTTTAGTAAGTAACCCATCTTGTTTGTTACCACATTAATTGAAAAGGAAAAATAAATCATCTTACATTATCAACTAATTTCAACTTTTTTATATTAAAAAAAATGGTAAGCCACTCAAATGGAAACATTAAGATTTAGATATTGATGATAAAAAAATATATAATTCGGATTTGTGTTTTAAACTTTAAAATGTTTTACTTTCAGACATGGTAATGGCCTAAATAAATGTGCATTTTTCCACTTAAGCTGTTTGGACTTCAGCCATCTGGTTTTAGCTCTGAAGCCAAACTTACTGGCTCCAATCTAAGTGGAAACATCTAAAACAGGAATGTTAGCATATGGGAAAACATCACAGATAGGAATATGAGGCTGTTGTCTGCTAAATTGTTACACTTTTGGAGAATATTAATGTGTTTGGCTAAAAATACCTAAAATGTATCTATACACCAGATTATTGCTTTTTCTCAATGCTAAACATTGGGAATAGAGGGCTGTCCTTTTCTCCCATAAATAGTTCTTAGAAGTGTTATTTGTTCCAAGAACACCTCCTCTCCTAACACTTCAAACATGCCAAACTCACACATAGTTTGCACTTTTCAGCTGTTATTTTTGTACTCCTGTTTTTCTTTTGGAAAAATAATAAAACTGAAATGAAAACAAGAGTTTCCTTTTTTTTCTTTGTGAACAGTGCCTAGTAGAAATGTTCACACTACCAGTTATTTTGTTACATTACAAAACCAGGCTTTTATGTGACAGGCCAACACAAAGTCATCCATAGTCATGAAGTAGATGGGAAATATATGGTTTTGAAATTTTACTTAAAAGAAAATGGAAAAGTTTGGCACAAATTTTTACTCTGATATTTTAATTAAATCCAATGCCGTTACGATTCATCCATCTATTATATAACGTCCACATTTGTGGTCAATCAGGAGGAGCTGCGGAGATCCACAACTCTGGTTACCAGACAACAATTAGTTGTGCATTCCACAAATTCAGCCTTTATGGAAGGTCCATCTATTGTTTTGTGAAGCTGGTAGAGTGATAGAAAAAGAAAATCTACCAAGTATTGACAAAGGGGAACTGGATAATAATAATAATAATAATAATAATAATAATAATCAGTATGCTTTTAGGGTCTCATTTGTAAAATCGGAAACTAATATTTTAGTGCAAACCTGAACTTGAAAATCACCATTTATCCATGTGCCGTCTGATCTTAAAGAGCTTAAGCTATCTGACATAATTTAGCAATGAAAAGTATTCACCACCCTGAAGATTTTATCTTTTTTATTGAAAACTGATTTATACAAAAAATGATATATAACATGAAACATGTAGTTTCATAAATATTTGGCCCTTGTAAAGCGACTTACCTAATTTAACTAAGCTCCAGTCAATCAGTGCTACTGATGCCACAATGAGTTGAATGGACTTCACCTGAGTGTAGATTTCAAGTGATTTTAGCATAAAGTCACCTGTGTCTGGTAGCTCCATTCACTAGTTAATCAGAACTCCTGGCTTCCGTTACAGCATAGAGACAAAAGAACACACCAAGCAAATCAAAGAAAAGGTTATTGAAAAGTATAGGCTAGGGGATGGATACAAAAAAATCTCTAGGGCACTGAGCATGAAGTGAACGCCCATGCGTAAATCTAGCAAGATCAGGACATCCTCACAGACTGATTGACTGTGCAAGAAGGTCACTTAGAAGAAGGCTTATCTTTAGTCAAATTGATTACTGCAAGAGTGTCTTCTCAGATCTGCCAAAATAGGCAATCAGGCAGCTGCAGCTGATCCAGAATGCTGCTGCATTTACATTTGAGGTAATGGAAATTAAAATAGCATAAAGCATAGCAGGAAAAAGATATTGTTTGAGCATTCAGATTACTTATAAAGTTGATAACCAAAGCTGGTGTTTTTTGTGACATTATTATGGTATATATGGATTTTTGTTACCACAGACCTGAAACTCTTTTTACAACTGTTGGAAATTGATATTATGGCTCGATTTAAAACAGCCAGGTTTGTCAGAGTAAAAAGACTCTGACTTATGCTGATGGTAAAATCAGATTTTGCTTGCATAAGGTTTACTCTTCACCTTGTGGAAAATCAAGATGCTTTGCCGTAACATAGCAGTGTGGGGGAATCTGAGCTGCGAGTATGATACCATTTGCAGAGTTTTTGTTGTGTGTGGCCCTCGTCATCATTAAGTGTGACAATTTAGAATCTGTTTCTTTTTTCTTTTAGTCAAACCATTTCATCCAAACAGTCACAATATGGGAACTAGTCTTTTATGCAAAACTATTTTCAGTCTTAATGTCATGAACAAACAGGAAAATAAAAGAAAGCGAAAGTCCAAATTACACGTGTGGACTGTCTCACTGCCACTGTACGTCCAGGAAGCCTATAACAAAGTGATCCGTTACCAACTGTGCAATATAACATGTAACATGATCGTTTCACTTAAATGTGTGATGTACAAACATATCTGAACACATGATATGGTGGTTGTAATATAACTGGGGCTGCAATTTGCTCAATCAATGACTGGGGACATAGAGCACCCTATCAATAATTAACATTGCTGCTGGGTGCTTTAGTGGTAACATGAGGTCTCGCTTTTCGAGACATATAAGTGATGACCTAATCTAAAGCATGATATACTAAGCACATTGTGTGTCTAAGTTGCTATTCTTTCAACAAGTTTGATCATAAGTTTATTTATATTCAGCATCTGCATGAATCTCAAATTAATTTAAAAAGTCTTTAGAATTTCAACCATTTTGAGGGTGACTGGCATACAACGATTTTAAAAGCAACAACATTAAGTGTTTGAATATATTTTGTATTTGGTCTAATTTATGTACATACTTTTTGTAGCCATCAACGGGCTTCTGAAATAATCCTGGCTGGATATTTAATCATTTATCGCATAAGAAACAGTAAAGCCCATGTTAATTGGTTATTTTCCTGATTCGGACTTGGATTTCTGCATAGTCTTTAAATTTTTAATAGGGTTGAAGTAGGGACCTTTCCAGAAGGAAGCCTGCTTTATGTATTATAAAACCTGTTTTGATGTGTTTGGGATAATTATGCTTAGCTGAAAACTGAACTGAACCCATGTTTCAATCATCTAAATGTTGATATGAGGAAAAGTTGATGAATTTGGAGATAGTCCTCCATCTTTATTATGTTGTCCACCCTGTATGATCCACCACTTACTGCGAAAAAAGACTGTCAAGAAAATCCTGTTGGTAGCCTGTGTATAATGTATGCATCTACATATTCAATTAATTAGATTATGTGTTCCAATGAGTATTTGTTGAAAATAATATAATCTCACATTTCTATTAAAAAAAAAAAAAGGGTTTTCTATTGTAACTGGAATTAAACAGTAATGCCAGCTGAAAGGGGAAAAAATCATAACATCACAACTAACAAAAATAAAAGCTGTGAGTAATTAATCTACATATACTTCACTTAGTGAATTGAGCTGCTGGAATAAATTAACTTCTCCGCAACGTTATTTGGTGAATGGCTGTGTGTACACATTACCCAGGTATGCATATTTTTTATCCGGCATGAATTAGAGAAAATCAGATATAATAGAAACTAGTGTTCCAAATGCTTGCTTGTGAAAATCACCAAAGTTGTAGGTGGACACATTAAAATTTACCATGTTTTTCTGGACAAAAATAATAATAATAAAAAATACATGAATGCTTGCAATGCTGTTCAAACATCAGGATTGCTATTTGAACAGCAATGCTGCAAAAAAAAAGGCAAACTTTTTTTTTCATTATTTAACCCATCTGCTTTTCTGCACTTTTTGCTAAGCCACTCAGCAGCCAATCATTTTGACCATCTCAGTGCATTTGTGTTCTGATTGGGTCAAGCATGACCGAGTCAAAGGAAGTTAACATAAATGTTATAATTTGCCAGCCAAATGGAAAAATCTTGCAGGCTACATATGACCCAGCGACCACCAGATGACAATCACTGAATCACAATCTAAATAGAAAACTATATAAATTTTTTTTTTAGCATAACCAGAAATAAGAGTCATATCAGCCCATTAATTCTCACGTGACTCTTGTCCATATGACCTCATCACTTGTTGACCGACTGATGTTGCAAAAACACATCTCCTCTGTTCCTGATCTTGTTCATATCTGCTTGAGTCACAGAGTCAGGCTTGGTCCTGATTTTCTTTAAATGCAAGACGGTTTAGTCTCATAAAAAAAACTGTGCTAGAGTAAGACTAATTTCCTGCTTCCATTCCTCCCCCTGCCTGTTTTCTCTTTCAACATAGCAAGCTTGCGATGACTTTTTCACTTTCCTTCTCCGCCCCTTCTATTTCACTCCGTACCCAACTCCTCCTTATCCTGCTATCCCATTTCCACTTCTTTTCTGTTTGACTCCCCCTTCTCTTTATGTTGCTCCGTCCTTCTTTTCCTAATTGAAATCACTCTCTTTGAAATGGAAAATCTTTGTGCTTTGACAACTCGGTCTTTTGGCTGGCAGTTTTATCCGGAGCCACTTGTAATGGTGCTGGAAACATGGCAACAGTAAACATCACACCCCTTGCAATGAAACCTCTGTTGGGGGTCGCCAGTAATCTGTTAAAGAAATCTAAAAATACACATAATTGTTATGGTTTCTGTTTATCTTATAATATTTATGCTATCACAATCTCTCTCTCATATATAATTTGAGCAAATTAACAAAGTTAATTTGTTCAAAAATTAAACAAGAACTTATAATATCTACACACGAGGCAAAGGTATCATTGAAGTTAAATATTGTCACACTGAGATACTGGCAAGTGATTCATGATGACAGGACTCTACACACAAAGTGACACCAACATCCATTAAGCTAAATTACAATCAATTTGGTGAAGCTAATGTGTCGACAACCCAATAAAATAATTTTTGATTTGTCAGAAGTATAAATGAAATCAATAATCAGAATAGCTGGATTGTGTCTTGGGGCAAATACCCATGTTTCCATCTGAGTTAAGTTCGATTATGATGTCATTTTCCATGACAATCAAGCTGGAAACCCAGTAAACCCGTGTGCCAGTATTAACTAAAGCAGCCCAGTGCGCTCATGCCTGCCACTCACAGGAGAAAAGTTAGCCTCAAGTACCCTCCAAGTCTTCATCTACTGGAGAAAACATTCAAATGTCCAAACTCAATCCTCAAGTTTCTTTTGATGAATGTTATGACAGCCAGTGAAGCAAATTGTAAAATAGTGGTACAAAATAGTGCCTTGGCATTGTATGGTAAAAAAAATCCCACTTTTGAGAATCTTATAATGGAAAGTGTTAAAAACAATATTTTATTTTGCTTCATAATCAATCCAATCCATTTTTGCTTCCCAAGAGCAAAACCTTTTTTTTTATATAAGTCTTTTAAATTTTGCTTCAGTTTGTATTTATGGAGATAAAAAACTTATTGCACACTCTTGAATGTCATAGCACAAATTTCAATTCATACTGACACTATAAAAATACATGCATACTCATTCACTTATAAATATTTTGACATGTTAGAACCACAAACATCAGCATATTTGACTGGATTTTCATATGAAAGAGACCAATAAAAAGTGCATTGAGAAGTGAAAGTTTTCTTACAAATAAAAACCTGAAAACTGTGTCTCATAATAGTCTCCATTCTTTTGATACTACTAAAAAAATCAAGTGCAACTCATTTATAAACAGCTAGTATTATGAAGACTAAAAAACACAAGAAAGGTCTGCTAGAATATTATGCAGAAGCTAACAAAAAGTTAAATTCAAAAACAATATCTCAAGCTTCGAACGGGTCACAGAACATTGTTTAATCCAGCATGATGATTATGGCACAACTGGCTGTCCAACCCAGACATGACACTGTACCGAATCTGTGAAAGGCCAAGTACAGCATTGACCAAAGAAGCAGTCAAGAGGCTTAATTAAACCTTGAAGGAACAGCAGAGAGCCACATCTCAAGTGGGAGAAAATCTTTTTTAGCAGAACTATTGGTCATGCATTCCACAAATCCTTAGAAGAGTGGCAAGAAGAGAGTCATAAAGTCATGAAATCATTTGGTGCATCCATGACACTGTGATGGAACTTGGAGGTGGCAGCATTATGCTCTGGGGGTACTTTTCTCAGTAGACATAGTCAATTTTAACACAAAAAGTAAAGTCTTACACATAGGTTGAACAGAGTATATCAAATTTACACAAGTGTCTGGATGTTGCATTCTTTCTAGCAACATGAGTTCTCAAGTTGCATTCTTAGCAGAAATATAAATACATTATAAAGTTGGCTTGATTAAGTGAGTATTGGAAGTCTTAAATAGCATGGTGGGCATGCTAAGCTTCTGTGAAAACCCTCTGACTGCAGCATACATCATGATGTTTTGACAAAAATAGCTGTGGTTTATAACAGTATAGTAAACACAGTCATCATGGTAAAGAGGAACAACATTAATGAGTTCACAAGATCAAAAGAAGGAGGAAATAGTGATTGACAAGCTGATTTTTTTTATCTGTAAATTTTATCAGAAGTCAGTAAAAAGATCTGTATGCTGGATGTTCTTCCGCTGCATCGAACCAGAACTGAGCTGGGGAAGTTTGGTGTTTTGGTCCAAAAGTTGCAGTAGATGGATTGAGAGAAGTACATTGTCTACTTTCGGGTGACTGACACCCGTTTTAATGACCTTGTTTGTTAGATTAGCACATTCATCCAACACCAACACAACATGCTTGTCTCTGTACCGGAGAGGTTGGCAGCCACACTTCGTTTGTTAGCTTCTGGGAGCTGACAAACTGCTGAAGCTGCTCGTTAAAATTTAGGAAAATAAATGCTGAGCGCTGTCCTGCATAAATAAACATCCATAAAATTCTGGCCAATCCCATAATAGTTTCACATTCAGAGGGAGGCAAAGCGTGTGCCAGAAGTGTTGTGATAAGAAGAGGTGGACGACAAGAGGTTGAGAACAAAATTACAGGATTTCCATCAAGTAAATGTAGTAATGAGAACTAAATACAGTATGTTGGCTAAACGACGCTGGGCTCTTTAGCTAACTGCAGACTAGCTATTCATCTAATTGAGTTTGTTTATCTTAACTGGTTTAAAGAAATTCTTCTGTTCCCTAAATGCCTTGTTTGTCTTAATGTGGGCCCGCAATGCAGACCTCCATTTGCTAATTGTCACCACAGCACCATCAACTGTTTCTTTCTGCCCAGGTGGGGGAAAAAAAACTTTCCATGATTATGTGAGTAGTCTGCGTTCCTTGTGCATCTGTGTGGGTGATCGTACACACAGACTGGCACAGTAAAGCTTAATTAAGTGGTCAGATCCACTCCTGATTTGCATAATAAAGCAGCCTGATGAGGAGCATGCTGCAGAAAGAGGAGCCTAAAAGGAGGGAGAGGGAGATGAAAAGAGCTGGAGAAGAAGTGAGAATGTTGAAAGAGAAGGGAAGTAGGAAAGGAGGAAGAATGAAGTAGGGCCATCATCACTGACACTATAGAGACATGAAAGCAAGAGCCATGAGTGTTGTGGCAGTTAACATGAAAAAACAACAAACGCAATACTGTTCTCACATTTCTTCAAGAATACTGTTTAAGTGCATGTGGCCAGACTTTCCAAGTCCACTCGAACTGTTAACAAAGGGTATATTTTCAGCAACAAATGATGGTGCAAAAAATAATTTTAGATAAAGGCAAATATTGACCCTCATATGAACATCTAATTTGCATATGGAGCAGCACTGGATGAAGGGGCAGACCTCCAATTTTTCTTCTTTCCTTTTTATCAAAGCTCTCATGAGCTTAAGAGGAAATTACCAGAATCAACACAGCTGATCCTTAAAAGAAAACAGACTGGCTGAAAAGATGTGCTACAGCACTTGGCGTCTCTCCAAACAAGAGAAGGATTAAACAAACTTTAAATCTGACATGTATGCATGGGGTGTTTCAAACCCAAACAGATCCTTTTGCTTCTGTCCTTTTTTGTCCATCAGCAATATGTATGTACTAAGATGACAAAGATAAAAAGAGAGAGAATGAAAGTAGGAATTCAAATGAGAATCAGGTGTTAGTACATCAGCTTTGCTACCTGCGCTGAATTAAGTATAAAGTTGTCACTACCATACAAGTTATGAAACTTTCTTCCATAAGTTTGTTGTGTTCCCTGCAAAGACTGTGACAAACTGAAAACAACAACAACAAAAAACATAACTTTTTTGTGGGATGTTTTCAGAATTGCTTTGGTTTTGCCACTCTTTCATAATGGCTAGATTGGTGGAGTGCAAAACTAATAATCTTCATGTCAGTAGATTCCCTCCGCCTGAGTTTTGTAACTCCTTCTGAGTTATTGTGGCCTGCTTCGCTGCTTCTCTGATTAACTGTCTCTTGACCCGGTACATCAGTTTATGTGGAGAGCAACCTACTTATCCACTTTAATCCATCTCTCTTATAGTAGCTGTAACAGGCAAATATGTGATTAATGCTTCACTGAGATCAGGTACACTTGCTACCAAACTCAAACATGCTTGGGTAACATCGCTGCTCAAGAAATCTTCCCTCCGTCATACTCATGTGGTAAACTATCGTATCTCTCTCCTTCAAATCTTCTTTCAAGTTCTTTCATACTTCCAAAGGGCACTTCAAGCAGGTTACAGAACATCATTCACCAAATAACCTCCTTTGACCCAAAATCTGGGTTTTAAAAAGGCCTGTTCCAATTCTGTTGGCTGTGACAGAACCCTTAAGAGAAACTATAGTGACAACCTTAACTTATCAGCTGCTACTTAGTCAAACATCCTTTTGTTGCTTTCATTACTTGATTGTGCAGCTTTGGATTACTAAGCATAAGAAAGATCAGTTTGTAACAAAGCCACCATGCCACCCTACTTCTGGTGTAATCTATGGTCATCTTACTCCTTGAATACCGGGATACTCTTCTAGCTTCCACCACTGAGTCCATTTTTACGTAAATGATGGGTTGATGTGTTATGTGAAATGCATTACAGTCCTTAACTGTCTGGTGGCTGCATTAGTCTTCCTAATGCTGTTTTTTAACTGATGTCCTCTAGCAAACATGCAAGGCCTTGTATTTATGTTTACTTGGACTCTACTACTTTTTAAAAAATTTTCAATAAAACAATGAATCAAGTTAAATGCAACTGAATATCTTTATGAAAAAAAAAAACAGTTGTGGGTCCTGCTCTTAACACAATTAACAGAGAACGGAAAGGTAAAAGCAGGAAAACAGTATGCAAATGCATGTGGGCATCTGTGTGCATGTGTAAAGCTGCTGTTGCGGACAATAAATCGGGACAAAACATGGCAAGAACTGTGCAAACCCCTTTCACAGAGAAGCACAGATCAACTCCCTGCTGTACACATTAAGGATGCAATTACTGTTTCCTAAATGCTTCACACTCCAGAGATTAGCCAGGTCACTAATATCCAGGGCATCCAGCACACGTGTCCAAATTCACTTTTGGCAAACACACACACACAAGCTGGCATACATTTAATTTTATATGGAAGACATCAAAGTAAATGGGACTAAAGTATAAAGACTAGGGAAGGAAATCTGATGATTAACATTATTTCCAAATAGAGTTAAGTCCTCTGGTTTATATATCCACTGAGGGTTTTCTATGTAAAGTTACCTTGTCCTCTTTATGAATGCCTAGGATTCCTTGGGGTACAACAGCGATACCCCAGAATCCAAAAACATGCTAGGTTAATTGGAAGCTCATTACTTGATTAAATGCATTGTTATCTGTCTGTGTCTCTGATACGCAACCTGTTCAGGGTGTAACCTTGTGTCGACTACAGACCACTGGAATTTTCCACCCCAAGTTTTTCAAGTTTTAAAAACACTAATGTGGCACTGTTATGCTTTGTTTTGTGCAAATGTGATTGTTAGAGAAAACAACCTATAGAATGTTGAACATTACAAAACATCTACATCATACATATGGTTATTGATTTGCAATCGGTATATATCCCTGTTTCCATCTATGTTTAACATAATGTGATGTGATGCGACAGAAATGTGATAAATATGAAAGAAACAAGAGAACAAATAAAATAAATGCAAACTCTCAAAGAGAGATGTTGATAACAGCTCCAAAATGGGAACATGTGAACTTAGCTATATTGAAAGGAAGCAAAAACGGGTCACACCTTAAAATCAGAAATGGGAAGAATTTATATGTTTTACTCGTCATAGTGAACACTAAAACTACTTTCCACTAGATTCACTTTCACCCACTTGAACGTGAATCAAATGGGTGACTTTGATTCACCCAGTTAGCAACATTACAGAGTGCGTATTTGTGTGTGCGGACATTTATTCACTGGCACAACACCCACTCTTCCCCCTGAGCCACAGTTGCCTCACAAAGGCATTACTGTGAAAATAGTAAAATATGTTGGATGTGGAAAAAAAATGTAAAAGGACAGTGTTGTTTGTTCCAGACATAAAGTGCCACTTTATAGCACAATCAACATTCAGTTGTTATAAAAATGCTATATAAAATTTGACTTAAAAGAAATTTGACTTTGTAATTTTAATGCCTTGAAACTGGGCTTCTCTCTCTTCACAAACTCCTGCTATTTCTGAAAGTTCATCTGCAGGAAGTCATCACAACTTCTCTCCTCTATCAACCCTTCAATAATGTTTTCAGCAGAAGCTCGGAAATTTAGAAACTGCAGCTCCAAGAAGGAGCTGCACCTACAAGGCATTGCTAGGTCCACTCAGGCGTTTTGCACAGCTGAATGGTTGCCACAGGAGAAAAAAGGATTTCTCAAACATGCATGAAAGAATCAAGGCAACACTCCAGGTATGTTCTTGATGGGGGAATAACAGTATTACATGATGTAAAGCTAAAAAAAATATATGATTTTACATAACACTGTCCCTTTAAAAAAGACACTAAGATATTCTAAACATATTTGGACCCTTTGACAAGTCAGAACAGGAGTGATTTCATGCTGCACGGACTACATCTAAACCACATTCCATGCCATATGGTGAAAATGGAGTAAGTTGATTAACGTATTAAAGGTGACCTAAACTGGTTTGATGAGGTCATCAAATATTTTTCAATGTTTGCTTTGCTACACTACAGTTCTCTTCCCAAACCTAGCCACAGCAGGAATGTCAGTAGAAAAACAAGAAGTTCATAAACATAATTTTCATCTGAATGAAATTTATTTTAGCATTTAAGAATTCTTTCAGGTCTGTATCTGGTCACAGCTGGTACTCTCACGTTGTTCATATACGTAGATGTCCATGAATCTGTTTAGTACAAAGATGTGTCAATCTTCGCATCTCTGCACCAACCCACTACCAGCAGCATTGTCTGTGTTGAAAACACATATTGTGTTGTGATTTTACTTAGCATTGTGAAGAAGCCACTGACCTATTAATGGACCCTGACATCTACTAGAGCAATCACATTCCTGAATTTGAATCCCAGGAAACAGCACACAATCCAAACCGACTTTAAGCCTCTTTGCCTCTGTCAGTCCTTTACACGTCTTTTATCTTTCTCTTTACACAACAGATAACCAGTTATGTACACCAGATGCCTTTTCTCACAAGGACATTAGCTGCCTTCAAATTGGTGATTTAACAGGCCAGACCATTGTCCCATAAACCAACGTATGACAAAAGTATCCAAAGGCAACCAGCTCACACTTGATCAGCTCATGCTGATATGAGAAAACTAATAAGGAGCCCGTTTTGATTTATATACTTTGCTAAATATTTCTTTCACATGTGCACACCTGCTTATTTGTAATAAATATGAAAAAAGTTATCCGGTGTCAGAGTAGAGATGTGAATATTATGTAGAACATTGCTAAACCAAATTCCATGCCATATGAATGTGGCATATCGCACTTTGCTCTATGCTTTTACTTTGCATAGAGCAAAGTAAAAGCGTTTGACATGGCAATGCATTCCTTCATCATATCATAAAGAATTACAATATGATGGCTCTATCTGTACTACTTCTGATATATTTTAGCATTTGTACAGAAATAAAAAATGCTTAGAAAGAAATAAAGTCTTTTGAACTTTCAAAAGCGCATTTGAAGGCAAATTTTAGAGTTCCAGGGTTTTTTATTGCGTAAATGATACATTTTCCTGAAATATTTTTCAATGGCTCAAAGTATTACAGCCATGTTTAAAAGACATTAAACTATGATAGTGTTCTTAAATATAACATCGCAACTTTTGGGGATTTATTTATCATTTCGGTTCTCATCTTAGAAGAGAACAAATGGGTCTCTGACTTGGTACTGAAGGTCAGAATGTTTTTGAGTGGCACACAACTTAGATGGCTAATTGGATTTTCTTACACGCCGCTGGGAATACAATGAGAGGCAATTTGATCATGGCCCCATGTAACTAAATAATATTAATAAAGTTCACAGCTTCATGCCAGTTTGTAGTTTCCTACTCAGCTCAGTCAGATCAAATATCTTTTTCCATTTTCTCATGTCCAGGAAAGAAAAAGAAAAAAAAGAAAAAACAGAAAGTAGTTGATGTTGATTTTTGTGGGTGACTTAGCCTCATGTGTACAAAAAGTCCCAGTTTGAAAATAAATTAATTTCTATTTCTCCAAGTGGTTTAGAATTTTAATTTTTTGAAGACTGGAAAACATCTTTAAAGAACACTGAAAAGCAGATTTTGTATAAAGTTTTAGACTAATTGAATTTGTTCTTGTTCTATGATGAGATTTCTAACTCTGGCTGTCTGTGCACGCCTACGGGTTTTGATCAAAAACACCTCCTTAAATTGAATCTGTTAGCATTTTTTTGCACACCAGCCTTGTTGTTCTGTGTAGATTCCTGCTGCAGTGAAGGGGTTACCAGGAGGGTACCTACAATTACTTTTACAATAAATACATAAGTGCTTGATTTGAAGTGCATCCTTTCAGAGAACATATCATAAAACCTATGTTTTGGTGAAATAAATCATATTTAAAATTTTAGGATTATCATGGGAAGACAATTTTATTGGCAAGATTAAAATAAATATTGTTTCTTGACTATTTTAGAAATGACCTTGACACTTAGCTGATAGAGTAGAAACACCGCAAGAACCATTATCCCTGAATAGAAGGACAAGCTCTGATATCAGTCCTCAAAAAAGTCAGTGTATTTGCTCTAAAAAGGATTAAGTGGCTCATGAAACTTATGGAATTTATATCTAAATGCTTTAAACGCTGAGCTGCAAAGCTTTGCTGAAACAGATAAATGGAGTCTCATCTGCAGGGGACTGATGCATGAGGTGGTAATAGTAGTGCTAAACTACTTTGTGCAAATGTGTCCATCATATGCGTGTGTCCTTGATGAGCAATGTGTGTGTACATGTGTCTATAGGAGAGAGAGCTGCAGGATTCCTAGGGCAGGTGTCTCAGCAGTGGTTAGGGCAAAACAGCACTAAATCACTCCTCAAATGACACACCTCTCCACGGGTGTCCTACCATGTGTTGCTGCTAAGAAAAAAACCCAGAGAGTTACTGTTTCATGCAACGACCGAGAGATATAAAACTCTCTATAAATCAGCACTTTGTGATTCTGGTGACAGGCACAGATTATGTATGAATATATGCTACCTTTGCCCTTGCTGAATGCAAGTGAGCGCACATTTCTCTCAGTTTATTTGTAAATGTATGTGTGCACATATGTTTATGTGTGAGTATGGATGACAGACTGGCGCAGGTGAACCACAGACAGGGCCAGACATCCTGGCACGATCCAAATACACATCAAGACTCTCGCCTTACGCCATGCTCCCTACCTTCCTGCTTGCTCCTCCTCCTGAGACTGAGATTGCCCACAGCAGCAGACGCGCACACGGAGGTGCTTAGACAATTAAGTTACTGATTAATAGGCATTAAATTGTTGTTTGCATTTATCATTTATGACTCATGTTGAGCAAGTAATCCATGTAATGCATTGCTCAAAAAGAAATTTGAAAAAAAAAAAATGACACAAAGACTTCAGATAAAAACAAAGGATTCCTTTAGGATGCATTTACAACATGTAGTCTGTCTAGCCTCTGTTGTGTAATAACTCATCACTGATGACAGAATCATAGATACTATTCACGTGGGTCCATTCAACAAAAACTCCCTGAACTAATTTTAGAAAATGCGCAATCACCAGAGATCCATTATAGTTTGGTGAAACAACAAAAGAGAAGCAAAATAATATAAACTCAGATGACTAAAATTAATATATGAATATGCAAGAACTGAAACAGAGATAAATGGCATGTAAATATCCATAAAAAGTTAAGCTATACATTCAAATCACTGATACAAAGGGCAAAGAATTTTTTTTGTGCCACTGGTAGCTTAGGACTATTACATTTTATCTTTAGATTATACATTAATTTCATACTTAAATTTTGAGAAACAAGAACTACTAAAATGTATAAAATGCATAAAGTCAAAGAGAGCAGTATAAACAACCAATATTTTATCAAATTCTCAAATTGAAGCATATTTATAAAAAAAAAAGGACACCGATGCCCAGCATTTTATCAGCAATAAAACCTTTCACGGTCCATGACCTTGCAGAGAAACATGTTTTTTCAATGACTGTGTGTTTGGGACACCTAGAAAAACACACATTCAGCAGAAGTTTATTTCCAGAGTAGAACCCTGCAGAGCTAATGCTAGTGTAGTCATGTCCGAAACGTCCCAGTTCAATGTGGTGGAACAAACATGTTAAATTATAGGGTTTCTTCTTGTCCTCGAGAAGTACCACTCACAGATTTCACTTAAACTTGTTCCAAGAGCAACCACCCATTGTTCTGCTGGCAAAAGAACCACTTACATAGATGGACAAACTGATTCTCCCAACACAATCACAATTAACTTGGTCCAAATTTCATTAAAATGCACTGCAAAAAAGTCATCAATTTACTTTAGGGTCCAATTAAATGTAGCACAATTAAAAGTCATCCCTCAGTATGAGCAAGCATGTCACTACAGAAGACAGTTGATATCACAAATTGTTGTCTTCTGCTTTATGTCCTAAAATATGCTTGAATTTCTCACTCTGTGTGGCAAGATGCACTTTTGCCCTTGTGTCCTTTATTAAGTGCTTTAAACGTTTTTATGACTAATTTTATTGTTTTGACATTAAAAAAGGACAAATGTAGCGAAAGACTTTTTTCATTAATTTTCTGAGTCCTGTATTACCTTTATTCCTGGTCCTTTTGTCTCTCCCATTTTAAAGAGTTGCTAAAAGAAATTGCTAAACATTTTGGGACAGATATTTTTTCTCAAAAAATCTGTTTAACAATCAGACTTTTCATCAATTACATATAAATCAAATAATTATTTTGCTTTTTTAAACAAGACTTTTTCCCCCCCGATTGTAGTAATAACATCTCATGGCCTTTTCCACATTTTAACCAAGGGTTCCAATAAATGTAACAGGCACTGTACATGGTGTAAGAGCTGCAATATTAGTTTAGTTGTGTTTTGTTTTTATAATAATTACATTGTATACACAGCATTTTCGCATACTTTGAAGCAAAATCTCTGTCTTATAAATAAGAATCTGGTCTTGGTCTGGTCTTACTTCTTTCTCAACCGCAGTGAGTGAAACTAAACTTGATACTCTGTAAAAACCGCAATGAAACCTCCACCACTCTATTATAAAAAGAGTGTTATTGTCCCACAATGGTCTAAAAACACTTTTACAACATTTTTTTTTCTGCCCTAGGTGGAGTTGTTGGAGTTTTTTTTTTTCTTTACAGGTGTATAAAACATCTTTATTAAATTGTAGGAAATCTTATAGGTTCTGGCATGCTAGTAAAGACCCACTATGCCCAGGCCTCCCTGGGCTAGATATAAAAAACAGAACAATTAGTCAAGCTCCTTTTTTTCCACAGTTCACATAGTTTGTTGACACTGTCACTGTTATTAACTGTGAAACTTTCTATAAGAACCAGACACCAAAACATCCAATCAATTAAGTCTCACTCAAGGAAACTCTGTCCTCTTTGGAAACACTGGTTAGCATTAATTTAGGTTGTTACGAGGAATGGCAAGAGCGAGAAAGGCTTTCACTGTCGTCATTCATCGCAGGAGAAAGTAGACATTCATCATTAGGGCTGCCAATGCATCTTGAAAAGAATGAGCTGCCATGGCCCATTTAGGTTAAAACCACAATTTGAAATCCTTTGTGTATTATTTTAGTATTAGGCATCAATTATTAAGACCCAAGTGTATCATTTTTTCCTATTTGGGAAATTATTTGCAATTAAAGTAAATGTGATATTTGGAAAATCGCATAGCTCCATGGACAGTCTCTTTTTCTTTGTATCACTTATAGATACGTTGGAGTTTCTCCCCAACACTGGAGCCAGTCTCAGGCTGAAAGGCGAGAGTGATGGATGGGCAGGGCTTAATCACCTTTAATCAGCTCTATCCCTGAATAATGATGAACAGCCCTTTTTATACACGCACAATGAAGAGAGAAAGAAAAGCTTTGAGAAGAGATGTGTATTGTGTATATTTTATTGGATTCATGACCAGTGGCAGATGCCGTTCTCCTCTGTTTTGTGGTTACTATGTTCTTCTCCTTTGGAACCTCACACAAGAATTAGTCACATCGCAGATTTACTAGTGATGTGCCGACCAGGATTGTTTTTTTTTTTCCCACAAAGCCTACTTTGACTGAGTCCAATTAAAAGATCAGTAGGTTTTAAGTAAGACAATCTATTACAACGTTTTTCAAGTTAATGATGTGTACAAGTAGACTTTAGCTTTTAGAAAATAAAATTACTTGTTAGATGAACAACATAATGTGCAATTCTTGTAGTATAGTTTCACAAGTTTGGACCACAAAAACTGGTCAGGAATTAAAAAAAGAAACCAAACTAAATGTCACATGATTTATTGAGGGTTTGCCAGGCATTAAATCTCAGGCAGTACCCAGCATCTTTTAAAAATGCATGAAATGGGCCCCACCAAAACTTTTTGGAGCTGGATTGAATTTTTGGGAACCTCACATCTGGTTCTCTCTGAATAATATACAGTTCTAAAAGTGTAGGTATACTAGGATAAAATCACAACATTTAACTTGACCAGGACAGGGTACATGGCTTTTCCAAAGTTGCTTTGATGCCAAAGTCTATTTTTTCCTCAAAATGTAAGAATCCACTGAGTCGCATAAGTTCTTACAACAATCAAAATGCATTACTCAAAGAAATAAAGTGAGTCACAATGTCATAAACTGCATTACATACCTTCCTTTGTTTTAGCTGGTACATTACATGCATCTTGGCCATACAGTAGTGATTGGGAAAATCCAATTAAATCGATACTCAATAGCCAAGAGTCCAGACCTTCTGTCAAAAGCAAGTGCTGGTTTTTAACAGGCTTGATGTCCAATAGTGCAATAAAGGCATTTACTTACTGTTAAACCTCTCAATGTCAAATACAAGCTAGCAGACAAACCAGTTATTACTGAAGATACCAACTATTTTATGATAAATGATTAGTAAATATTTTCTCTTCAAGCAGATTCTAGAGCATCTATTAACCTGGATACACTTTAATCCAGAATGTACAAAATATCTTTCAGTAGCAATCAATGTTTGATTAGAAATATTCACTGTAAAAAAGCATGTGTGTAAACAGCAGTTGCAAGTGACCACTTAACAGTGTTTGCTTCATCCTTGGCCCCATTTCCCCCATTCCTCCCAGTCTCCAATCACCCTCTGCAGCCTTGGTGTGGCTGACAGGCAGCTGAAGGGCAGCGCTGTCAGGGAGGCCAAAGGCTGAAGCGTGGGGGGCCTGGTGGGGTAGCTGAGCCCCAGCACAATGCCATTACAGTGGGAAGAGAGCTGAATGAATGACCTGAGGAAATCATGGGGCCAGCAGGAATGTTCCCCTGCTGAGCAAACACATGGTATTGCACTCTGCAGCAGGGCGATAACCCTCACTCTCCCAACAAAGAGTAGTCCATCATCAAAAAGAAACCTGGTGAAGAGCTGTCATTGCAGGCAGATGTAGGACGTGTCATGGTTACATGTAAACAAACACACAAAAGTGTCGGAAAGTTCATGACCTTTGTGCTCATCAAACTTTTAGATGGACACATATCCATAGAATGCAGACTCTTGTTTGTGCTGGCGCTTCTATGTTTTTTGTTTTTTTTTATGTTCGTAACCATGTATGATTTCGTAATGATTATTGTACAATTACATATAACTCTGACACTGTCCAAAGATTTAAATCTACAGCTTTCCTTTGCATTATTTGTATGGTTAGCAATCAATGAAACATTCTTAGTTAAGTGGAAGTTGGAGCCAGTGAAACATAGTTTGTAACTGGCCTCCAATTCAGTTATTTGTTCACAGCATAAATAATGTTATTTACGCTGTGCACAAATAAGTGTCAAGGTTTATGATTCTTAGAATCTCAGCAGCATAAGTGAGATACATATTATTACTGCTACTCAGAGATAACAGTTAGGCAGAAACACAACAAATCTCATTAGAACTTGATAGCCATAAGCAGGAATCTGTGACCAAATGCATAGCATGCAACTAATGCCCTTAATTTAATTAAATTAAAGAATATCACTGAATAAAGTACATGTACATCCTGCTTTTTTGATTGAGGACATGAGCTCAACTGCTCCAAAGAAGGCTTTGATATTGGTTTGTAGCTCTTTGTTTGATAAACTCAGAGCATATGTAGGCATTGACACCTGTGTGCCATGTGTCTACACTGCCAGTTCACAGCAGAGTTTCTGCTGCTGCTGAATACAATGGCAACTGAAAACAATTATTATTATTATATTTTTTTTTTTTTTTACCAATACTGCCTCAGCGGAAAAAAAATGAAGTGATGAGAATTGCCAGTCAGTGAAAACAGTAAGGTGAGCCTTTCCACAGAGTGGCAGAGCTTTGAAAGTGAGGAAACACCATAGCAGCTTATAGCTTCAGGCATATTTTCAACTCAAATCACAGAGAAATGAACACATAGAGAAGATGTATTTAAAACTCAGCAAGTGCCACTTGACACTGTGAGTCTGAAGAACAGAAATGCCCATAAAAAGTTACATAAGGCTGTGCCGCTCTTGCCAAACATAAAAAATGCTTGTATCTTGAAAATGACTATATTGTTGCATGTTATTTTCAATTTTTTCAAGAACATCGACAAATTAGAAATATTTTGAATACACCCTACCAGTACCCACAGGAGTGACAATGGAGCAGAACATCTGACCTTTCAGTTAGTTAGCAGGAGCTTGCAAGTGCTCAAATTAGCTGAAATTTAAAAACAATAAGTTGATTCCTTCAAACACACAGACAGGATAAGTGCTTACCATGACATTCAAAGAGAAACTGAGATCTATTGTCAACCCAGTCAATAATCACTGCTGTCACTTTGTTGAAGCTGTATACCTGATATGCTGCACTGCCTTTAAAAGTCTACAATAGGCAAAAGTACTCAGCAGTATTTTTAAAATATATTTTCTTAGACCTGGTGCATTTGTAAAAGAAAAAAAAATCAAGATGCCATCAATTTGACGTTTTCTTTTTTTTTTTTTTTGGTCTTAGATAGCTTCATGTAACTGAAATCAGAACTCAGATTTAGCATTATGTATATTATTTTGGAATGGATGAAGAAAAAAGGAGGTTTCCTCACTAAAGATTTAAGAAAGTTATGGTTTTACCAGGAATCTGGGATATTATATTGGCATAACAGATGCTTATTTCTATGACAGATGTCAGTCACTGAGTCACCTATAAAATTTTTAATTCTTTCCTCTTGAATAGTAAAGCCTGCTGCTTGGCAAACAATGCAAAAACTAAAATAATAATAATAGAAATAATAGAAATAATCTATTAATTTTACTGACACAGTCAGAAATTAGAGCAGTCAGAAAAAAAGCTCAGTAAACTTTTTGTTCATTTATTGATTAAGAGATTTTTTTTTGCCTATACTGCAGAATTTTGGCTGCATTTGGATTAATTGAAAATTAGCCAGTGTATTATGTGTGTGTTTTTAATCTGACGTCAAATGTACCTGATTTTAGAATTTGGAGAGAATTTTTATTTTTTTTTATTTTAATTTTTTTACTCTGACCTGATTTACGAAATGTAAGAGTGGAGGGAGAGCCTCCTTAATCTTTTCATGACTGTACATGAAACTGTTCACCAATGATAAACATATGTCTGGGGTTGAGTGCAATTAACTGAAAGCAATGTGGTGTGCTCCCTCTAGTTCAACAAATCCTGAAGTCTCCCATGCATTGGAAGTATCGTTTGTGCCAGTAAAACCCTTCTTCTTTTTCCCCTATTGTTTTTATGGGACCATAAATAGTCCAGCCTAAATTAATGAGGCCACAGAGACAGTGATGGAGGACTGAGGGGATAAAGGAATGAAGACATGAAAGAAATGATAGATTGCATCATTATAATGCAGCATATCTTACTTAACAGTAACTGTTAGCTTTGGAAGTTGCATGTTTCAGCATGTGCTAGTTTCAGTCTCAAAATGCAATTATACACACAAACACAAAGACTGACAATGTTTTTCATAGCATCACATCGCCTTGGTGAAACTTAAATATGCATTCACAAAAGCTAACTCAAGTGCAAGACAAAAATCCTGCTTAAATCCTGCTTAGTTTTACATCACCTGCAGTTACAAGAAATAAAAATAGAGTCAGTTTTGAGTATCTCGTTTAGGCTAAGAGTAGCTGTAATTAGCACTAAACCTCACTTAGCTGACAGCAGATTGCTCACCACTCCACTTTGTTTTACTTAAAACCACACAGTCCTTTTGTGAATACAACAATGAGTTATTAATTACTAGAGCATCCTCAAGCTTTGCGGAAAACCTAAATTAGCATGGAATAACAAGTAAAATACACTTAATATGACTGGCTTCACATTGGATCTAAAACATTTCGGTGCCACTTTGAACTAACAAAGAAAAACTGCTAGAATTATTGTAATGTTTTGGGTTTTTTAATGAACTCTAAGAAAACTTTCCAAAATCTTTTTTTGTTTTTACTTCAACGTCTCTTAGACCACAATTTACTGACTACAGTTTGAAATGGGAAAACTACTCTTTACACCCAAAATTTCTCAGTGCAGAGCGCTCAGATATAACTTGACAGCTAGAGAGAAACTGTAGCGAAAAATTGACTGGTGACCAGAAACAGCTGAGTTTATAAGCTCACAATTCCTCCTCACAAGGAATTACAAATCTGTGGAGGGTTGTTATTTTTACAGGATTTCCAGCAGCTTTCCACAACAAATCACTATAAGAGACTTTAATGACAATGAAATAAAAATAAATTATGAATAAAATGCAGCACTACAAAAACAACAAAACAAGAAAGAAACACTGATGAAAGACATTTGGATCATAATTATATGTGTTCACCTGTGGTTGAGTTGTGGCGTAGTAATTTACACCCTGTTTAACTGATAATGCAATGCAGTGCAATCTATCAACCAACAATCAAGCAGTCTGGAGCTATATTTGTCACACAATCCATCACACCTCCTCCCCTTAAAATCTTTATGTGTGTTGATTTGTCACTCAGAACAGCATTAGCATGGTAAGTACATGCAGATCCAAACCACAACCAGTAACCTTTCAGGAGCAATTTACATGTAAATCGATGGATTAATTGGCTAAAGCTCATTAGAGTTGAGCTCTCATCAATACCTTACAGCTCAATTAACCCAGACTTTGAACTGTAATTCCCACCTGCCCAAACACGCACACACACGCAAACACACGCCAGCAATGCCAAGAAGAATTTATGACAGAGAAACCACAATGGATATATTTATTGGTAAACTTAAAACTGATGCTTTGAAAATACACATAGACTCTTTTTATCTAAGTTACAATCCTCTTTGTTAATGCACCCACAAGTGACACAAATTGCAACAAAAGTGCTGTTGTTCCTTAATAAGTATGGGTGTAAACACACATTCAGTTTATTCGAATTATATGGCTTTATGAGGAGAAGACAAGATTTTAGTGATATTTTTAAGAAACCCAAAATCTGTGAATCAATGCTTCTGATAACATTACTTTCTTGACAAATTAAAAACTGTTTATAGAATGTGTAATGTGAATATCCCAGAATATCATAATCTAACTCCACAAAGAAGTAAAACAAACCAACATCCTCCTATCACTTCCTGTCATCTTCTTCGTCATTTTCGGCAGTAGTAGCATCCAACTGTTGACCACCCGACTCATGTGATGTGAAAAAAAGTGTTTACATTGCAGTTTTGCAAAATATATCTGTCTCAATGTGGCTGAAAAGCCGCCTCATCCTACCGCAAAAAGTTTTTAATGAAAAAGCTTTTTGATAATTTTTTTTGAAGGGCTGTGCATAAGACTGATATGGTAATGTCATAAACATGACAATACATGTCATGAACAGCAAAGAGTCTTCCTAAATATTTATGACTGTTGTCATGAAGTGTCATTCAGTAAATAACGACACTTTTAATGGAAAGTTGACACTTTTAATGGATTTCTAATACAAGTTTTAACACAACTTTTCTCAAAAGTGTCATTATTTACCGAATAATGCAAAGTTGACACTTTTAATAAAACTTTTAATGTAGCTTAAGAAAATCCATTTATCAGATATTAGTTACACTAACAGATCTATTGATCATAGCACATTTTCCCCTCAATTATATCACAAACCTATCTAAAGTGACCTTGAAAAACCAAAAAATGGGTAGTCTTGGAATTGTTTTAATCATTTTTTTTAAGCGTTTCTCAAGATTTTGCACTTTGACATCACCTTCAGGCTCTGAAATTGAACCCCAAGAGTGAAAGACCAGCAGAGCGGAATGAATGGAAAAATCAGTGTGTTGTATCTCAGGGCGTGGGCCGTGCTACCTTCACCTTGAAAAATGTCTCCTGCCACCCATTTGAACAGACAGGGGAGGAGGGAAATGAATAAGTGAAGGTGGGAAATCTGTGGATGATGAGTACAGTAATCATGTCGGACACTGCTGTCTGCCATTTTGCCCGGCTAATCTTCTCACTGCCTCTAACCTGCCATGCATATTTCCGGGATGAATATGTGAATGTGTGTGTGTAATCCACAAGAAAGGTCAGTGCTCATCTCTGAAGCATCCTTCAACCTTTAAAGGTTGGGTCCTTTGTCCTGGTGGAAATGACACTTCATTCAAGCTGTCGTAAGAGGAGAGGCTGAGACAAAGACTGATATTGAGAGCTTCAGTTTGACAGAAGAAGCAATTTTGTCAGTGCAAATGCTTGCTGCTACAAAGGCTGCTATTAATGAAAATTGACCTTAGGGGTTGATGGGGTAACTAAAACTACTAACCTGTGTCAAATATAAAAGCATGTCAAGAAAAATATTACTTTTGCAATTCTTAGGACATAAATATAATGGCAACATAATGATAATCATTTAAACATGTTTTTAATGTCTTTCAAAGCCAGGAAAGTAGTTGTCACCTTAGACGAACACAAAGGAAACATCCGAATAGGAAAATATGCATGCACAAACACATCTGCAGGACGTTTAGGTGGTCCTCTGCGGTCTTAGGCTGGAATGTCCGTATTTGGCTCTACTGAGAATCAGAACGGTTGAAAAATGTACCGTGCAGGGAACGCTAAAGGTTTGACCACTGAGGCCTGACTGCGTTTAATCAGCACTTGCAAACTGATACACCATACGTGTCGGCCCCCAGCAGAACATTTATCACACGCAAATAACCTACTCCTCTCTCACAGATTGTACATATGCAGACACACCAAACCGCATTTTGTTCCATCTGACATCATTTCAAAGTCAACCGACACAGATGAAGGTAAAATGTCACCACTTGGCTCCTCGTGGGTGGATAAGGATCGCTCAACTACTCCACATATGAGTGCAGAGACCTTTTACTTCATCTCTATCGACTGTGGCAGCAGGCAGGATCATGGATGCATGGAGTCAGAATCTATAGATCATTTTAGAAAGGCCAGTTAAGATCTGGGAAATCACAGATGTTTGAAGGGGTAATATCTTAAGTAAAATACAGTGTGACATTAGAAAAGGCAGTGGATTGTGTGTCTTAACAGTCAGTAAAAAGCGGCATATTTTTTTTTCAGGATTCTCTCTCTGCCAGGAAAGCAGAGATAAATTTCCTGTCTGATGCACATTAAGTATAGTTCAAATCAGATTAAAGTTATCAAAGCCAGTTACCAAGCTGTCATCTTTGAGATTATGTCAGACTATTTTGTCATCCTTTTATTAGCTGATAAAATGCTTGTTACAGCAGGAATATTTACTAACAGAGACTCTTACCCAAAATTGCTTTTGTAGTGTGCATGGGCGTGCACACTATTGCATACAGCATATTTATAGACCTGAAAGTCTGAGAAAGTCAGTTGTGTAAAAGTGGCTTGTAAAAGCTTTTCTTTTTTTTGTCAAAATTTTCTCACACCCACAAAGTGTTTAGATTTTATGTGACACAGAAACACAAAGCACTGGATAGTTGTGAAGTGAAAGGAAAATACATTAAATTTCTCTTTATTTTTTAGTAAATAAAAATCTGACAAATATGATGTGCCTTTGCATCCTACCCCTGTTAGTCCAGTGTAATCAGAACCAATAGTTCTAACGTGGCTTGATGTCTCTTAATTAGTAAGCTGAGTCTGAACTCAGCTGCAAAATACTTGAGAATGAGAGGGGAGGTAGACAAAAACCTAGAGTTGTGACAGAATAGTTAAGATCAAAGAAAATTTTGGTTTTAGAAATGTTGACAAAGTCTGTAGCTAAATTAAACTGAGAACACTTGGAAAGATTTTAATATTGCTATTACCAGACGGTTTTAACACAATTTGAACTTATTTGTAAAGAAGAAAAAGTAAAAATGTAAGTCTCTATGTATGCAGAGCAGGTAGAAACACCAAAAGACTCAAATAGGTACCACAGAAATGTAATTTATTGTCTTCAAAATAATGCTAAAACCCATATACTCCTTCCCTTTCAGTTCACACTTATTTTCTACTTTGTGTTGGTCTATCACTTACAGTTACAGCATTAAAATACATTGTTGATTGTGAAAACAATATGACAAATCATAAACTGCAAAAGGGGTACAAGTCAAGCCTAAAGTGTTAGTGCAAAATCCAAGTTAATGCTTAAGTTATTGAAACATAAATAAATGCATGTACAAATTCTGAATGAACCAAAGATGATGTGATTTTATTTTGATATTTTCAGCTGGATGTTTTCTTGCAATGACAGATGCATACTTTTATAGTAAAACATCAGCTGAATCGCAGACACCGGCCTCCTTTCTCTAATCATGACAAGAGGTAAACCTCTTACTAAGACTTGAACCTCCGACTAGGAGTTCAAGTCAAGTCTCAAGTCTTTAAAGGACAAATCTAAATCGAGCCTGAATTTGAGTGACCTTATTTGGATTTACAAAAAAAGAGCATACTTGGCCAAGTCCTAAAATACTTCAGTGAAACAATTAACATTGACATTGACCAATAAGTAAAACAGGGCAGAAGTGAACAAGCAATGTTTATTTAACATCTAAAAGTAAAATAATTGGTTTTACGGTTTTGTGGCCAATCTATAGATTTTAGTATTTAATGATTACAGAAGTATATTTAAATTTTCCTGTATTTACTTTGTTACTGCTTTAACATGTCATTTGTTGATTTACACAAGTGACATAAAACATTATGTTAAACATTGTAAATGTTATTTTACTTATTTACCCCCACCATATATTTAACGTTCAGTCCCACTTTAGTGAGTTTCCATCTGGCTTTAATAGTCACAGATTTATACCCTCTAAATTGCAAAAAGACCAGTGGAAGCCTGTATGTGTTATAATTGTTGCAGCATTTCAAGTGAAAAAAAAAATTGATTTTGCTTTTCAAATGAAAAGCTTGTTAAACACTGACATCTGTAATGGAGACAGCCATTTTAAGAGACATTTAGGTGGTGACACAATGACTTTTCATGACTCTGCAAGGTCTCTTTTCACAGTGAGTCCATAATGATTCAGACAACTATATGCATTATTATACATGACTGTAGGGTGTGTTTAGATTAACTGAGACACTTGATAGCAGCAGCCCCTAGAAGCGCCTAAGGTTACAGCTTGGGGCACAACCATATATTTTACAACATATTGTAGTTCATAATAAAAGTATTACATCTTAAATGCATTGTTGCTTATGAATATGACACTAATTTACACTTAAAATGACACACAATCATTTTAGTCCAGAATTGTTATTAGGATGATATTCAGTTGTCTTTGTGTGCTGGCGCTTCCTCTGAGAGAAGAGATCACAGAGATCCACAGTAACTAAAATCGACAAACATCATCATTCAATGAAACAGTCATGATTAGAGGTGGATTTTCTGACAATATATTATGGTGTATTAAAGCATAGCAGACAAATAATAACAGTAATCAAATCAGTATTAGAAAGGAAGAATCAAAGCAGCAGAGAGACAAAGAAGCCTTTTGATTCTCAAATCTCAGCATACAAAGAGAACAAAACCAGGATGAAGAGTTTCTTGAGTTGAGTCATTTGGTTTGAGTAGAAATGATGAAGTGTGTGTCCTGGCTACCAGATGCAAATCTCATCAAAGTTAAAAAAAAAAAAGGAATCTGTCAGGAGAGTAAATTTGGAATGATTTCCAAAGATACTCCACTGACCACATCTGGCAGGCCAAATCTTTTATAAATCAAGGGACATTTGCAAGGTAAAAATGTTTTTTTTTCATTGTCTAACAGTTATTTTATGTGAAATAAATTAAATGAATCCCAGTATTAATATATCAATAAAGTTGGCAAAAAGAAAACCTTACACAAAGTACCTGGTTTTCAGCATGAGCAAAGAGACAGACATTTGTTTTGTTCCTTGCTCAGATCACGTCAACTTTTTCCTTCGTCTATCCAGCTTGCCTCCTCTCATTTATCACAAATGACAAACTAACTCCCATGTTCTGCTCCGACGTTTCTCCTTTCCTGGCTCTTACATTACATGTGTATCCAAACATTCATTTTGTGACAAGCGAGACATTTCCTACTGTTTTCATTCTCCTGTCCCTGTCTGTCGCAGAGCGTGAAGAACCCAGTCTCAACAGAAAAGGTGCAACACCGTCAAATGCTCATGTTGTGATGGACATACTCTAGTGGCAGATCCCTGAGAATGTAGAAATGTGGCAATAAACATTGAGGTTTTTGTGTGCTTCACACAGTGGACCAATGTGGCTATTACCTGTTTCAGACGGAAACATGTATCTTGAAGATCAATTGAGTTATATCAGCAACAGTTATGGATGATAAGTGAACACAACAAATGATTTCTTGAATATATGATTAACTACGTAAACATAAACATGTTTAGGCATACTGAACTTTTTCCCCCCTTTCTCTAAAGTATTTTAAAGGGGCACCATTATGTATTTGCCAGGCACATAGTGCTATTTCATAACAAAAAAAAGCAACTATGTTATCTTGAGTTGTAAAAACGCTGTATATATATATAT
>CAEFZY010044700.1:0-11283 GCA_903066815.1 Brachyrhaphis roseni
ATCAAATGAAGCGGCGTCTTGAGAGCTGCATGTACCAATTGGAGTTTTAACACTGGTGGAGCCTACAAAAGTTTATATATATATATATATATATATATATATATATACACAGTTTAATTAGTTTTGTTGACGAGTCAGTATTGCTATAGTGCACGAGGTGTGTGTTTTCATTCATCTAAAACTGTGCAGGGAAAAGAATAAATGGAAACAGTTTAGTGAAAAGAAAGAAAAGAAAAAAAGGCCTCCAGATTCCTCTGAGGTGACAAATAAAAGTGACTGCTCACTGTTTCCCCACTCACAAACCCTCTGAACTCTTCTTTGTCTTGGCATTACCCAGTCATTACTCGCAGTGCCTGGAAAGCATATTCTCCAGCTGTTTCACAGGTTGTCACATTACAACCACAAACTTAAATGCAACTTTTTTTTTTTTTGATGAGTCAGTATAATTGGAAACTGAATGGAAAGTGACACAATTTTTAATTTATTTTTTTGCAAATATTAAATGGTCCTGTGGTTGGTTATTCGTTCCCCTTCGCCCTCATGCCCCTAACTAAAGTGCAGTGCAACAATATCAGCGGTAACTATACACAGTTCAAGTGGAATGTGTTGACCCGACGACTTTTTATGAGACATGGTTAGTGTTAGGGTTATCATGATTTGGGGGAAGCTTTTCCATCAGGCAGGGAAGGTGTATTGAATTATAATACAATGCAAATCATACACAAAAAATAAAAATAAAAAAACATTGAATTGACCTTCATACATTCAGGCATTTGGTGTGTAGACAAGAGAAAATTAATTTAGTAGGAGGCCCCAGTTGAGAGTGTTTGTCAAAGATTGAAATTTTAATTCCACATGGCATTTCCATCCATTATGCTGGATTTTGAGCTATTTTGCTGTAACAAAGGTGTAACATCTTGGCTTAAAAGGCTCAAAAACGGCAGCCATGTTGTAAAATGGCTGTCAATTCATGTGGCCAATGGGAAAATATGGACAACATACATCATGAGGGGTGAGCATGCAAACTTTTATCCTTGTATCCACACTTGAAAGATTCTTTCAGTACTATGTTGCACTATTCCACCTGTCAAATATGCTGAAAAATATTAGCCACATCTTTTAAAACTACAGTAAAACATTCTACAGTTTAAAGTTGCAATTTTACAAAGTGGGAAAAATATCAAGGCCTGCCAATAATTTCACTAAGTGTTGCTGATGCCTTTGTAGAAAGGATTCTATCACATAACCGTGAAACAAAGACAGCATGGTTGCACTATTTCAAGGTTCTGTAAGAAGAACACGCCTGTCCCAAAGTTCTCCTCACGCCCCTGCCATGAAGTGTGCTAAAAGGAAATCAGATTCCCCCAACATGTTGCAAGCAACATCGGTTTCATCTTTTATGTGGTGCGCGTTTTGGCAAAAAAAAAAAGAAAAGTGATTGGGGAACTTGCGCAGGGAGACGTCTGGATCCAATTGTGGGCTGATGCGTCGCTGTGTGAGAGGAGCAACGTCTGTCAAACAGCGAGACGGGATATTTTGGGAGACGTCCAGAAAGCCCGAAAGGGACGCAGCGACACAGATAGAGCAGGGGTGGCTCGAAAACAACCACTCCAAAGTCTCAGCTTCGGTTTTTGCCCTCTCTTCCCCCCACCGTTCCATTCACAGATCCGCATCATCTGCCACAGACACTTTGTGGTTGAGTCAATGAGGTGGAGAGTTGGAGTGAGAGAGAGAGAGAGAGAGAGAGAGAGAGGATGGAAGGAAAGAAATACACCACCAGAAGGGGAGGGTTTGGGGGAGGATGTTTAGGGAGGGAAAATAAGAAATGAATGGGGCCACATGGGTGGCTTCTAGTCGGGGATGTTTTATTTCTTTTGGCTTCTTGAGTGACAGGGCCATCATCGCTGAGGAATCAGTGACATAATGCAGACGACGTGGACAGAAAGCTTTGAAGCACTTCAGCTCCCCCCATGCAAACAGCGTTACATTGCAAGCAATGCAAACGTACATACTGTTTTGGTCCGCCTGCTTTTAATCCACGGTGGATCTGTGTTGAAGTGCCGTATGTCTGACACTTGTCTAGCGTTAAGATTAGAAACACTACTAAGGCGGAAACATTTGGTCGTTTTTGGGCAAATGCTGATTTCTGAAATCCCCAATATAAGTTACTACACGCTTTAATTTATAACCTAAACACAGCTACTTTCAGCTTGCAGTGAATACTTAGCAGATAAATGTTCTCTCAAGTCAACAATCTTAAACTCCTGGCAAGAGATGGCTCATTTTTGTTCTGTTTATTGTTGTACCTTAAGTTTCTTGCAGTGTTTCTTTACAGGGTACTTCTTTTATCATGCTGCATTTTTTATTATTATTATTATTACTTCGTCCTCTGGAAAAGCTTCAGTAGAGTCTGACGGTTGGCAAAGAATGATCATTTTCTCTTTTTTTTAACACAACAAACTAGATAATTTTTGTTTGTTGTTAACTTATTTGTTGGTTGAAACTGCTCAACTTGATTCAGAAGAGATTCAGCAGGTCTTGGCAACCCCGGTTAATTTGCTGACTGCATTCAGACAACCTTATATTCTCCTTCATTAGGAATCTAACTTCAGATCAAGCGAGTACCGTAGGTCAAATCCTATTTGTGTTGCACCTTTCACAGACTAAGTGCTTCACAAAACACGTGGGAAAAGCACATGGAACGTAACATCAAATGAAATCAAAAGCCTGCCTGTACCAATGGGTTTATAGCTTCGTTTTAAGATCAAGTTAACAGAGTTTGTTTATTTATTCACGAATATATTCGTTATTGTCCTTGAGGCTTTTATGGAATGGGTGCTTCCCAAATCAAGCTCTGCTCAAGACCCCCGTTTTTCTGGGACCGGCTCTGTTTTAAGCACACATACAAGCCGTGCTGTACTCACCTCTCTCTCGCTCTGTGTGTGTGTGTGTGTGTGTTTGCTGTGTAGACTTCTGGCAGTCTGTGTTTAGAAGAACTGTTTGGGCTCTGCCTTGCGTCAAGCTGCAGCTCTGGGTTTGGGTTACCTGCGGGTGTCACGATGATGAACGGGCTGCCGGAGCTTGATGAAGTGTTTATGACCGAAAGGCGTTGTTGCATGTAACTAATCAGGCCTGAAGCCGGTGGGCGAAGGCGAGACTCTCCGCCGAACGGGCAACGGCAAGAGATGCTTGATGATGTTGTGGATGCAAACAGTCAGCGGATGTTGCGGTGACATCACGCAGCTGCTCGACTCGGAGGGTTCCGCCACTGGGGACTTCTGGCAAGAGACGGCTCGTTTTCTTTTTTTTTCTTTTTTTGCTCTATTTATTGTTGTAACCTAAGTAGGAGATGTCTAGGTAACCTCTGTACTCCTTTTCAAGTGGACAGAATAATAAATCCAACCGTAACAAATGGTTTGTTTCAGGCCGGCCCTGTTATTTTATCATCACATTCTGCACAGGCGTGATGGATAAGCTACGAGGCTCCGGCTGTTTGTACGAGTGGCCAGCATTGCCAAAGCAAACACGCAACGCGGGCTAAAAAAGAAAGTGAAAAATGCGGTGAGAGGCGGGCCCGCATAATTCTGCAGCATGAATCCCCCGGATCTGAGGGTTCACGCCGGGGTGAGACAGGCAAAGAAGATCGGAGGATAAATAAAAACACCCCCAGAAAGTCTTCGGCTAAATAAATTATGTGCAAGGACGCGTGAGTTTGCACTTCGCGAAGTGGTGAAAGCTTGAAAGTTTCTCCTCGGCGGCCCCCGTCTGCAGAGAGGTGGCTCCGGGCCAGACTCTTTAATTCCCCTCTTCTTCTTTTTTTGCACTTCATGCATCTGTTGCTGTTACTGTAACTCTCTTTATGGGGAATCGTCAATGCCCCAGGCTTGTCTGTGTAAGATCAGACGGGTTACATGGTGTATATAATCTTTTTTTTTTTTTACGGTTCCTTTTTCTTTGTAGTTTATTTCAGCTGCAGGGATTTCCATGATCAGAACTGGAAAACACTTACATGTAAAAGGGAGGGGAAAAAAGTGAGCAGTTGAACATTGCCAGTAATGCATGAATTACATTTGGATTGCAGATGTCAGGCATATTTAAAACACACACACACACATCTATCCCACAACAAGTTGAATTTTAACGTCTGCTGGAGAAAAATTTGAGTTCATAAAGTCAAGATTTATGAGTGAAGGGAGGAAAAGTCAGGAGAATTGTTGTATGAAAGCAACAGTTTGGCACTTTGGGTAGACATTTAAAAACTCTTTGCTCCAAGTCCAGTCTGCCTGTAAATAACCACACTTTGCCCCTAAATGCTGCTGCGTCTTGAAGCACTTAAAAAAATTCCGGCAGAATTCAGATAGATGCCGACATTTTTGTACAGGCATGTTTGAGCCCTGTTCCTTAACATCGACTGCTTCACCAGAGCAGACTAAGACATATTAGCAAGCCATGCGGTGGTTGTGTAAGTCTCACCTTTTTCCACATAACCTAGTCGTGATTTGCTCGTTGGTTTTTCATATTCATCAACGTCTCTGTCAAAAGATTACTCCAGAGTGGTGCCACACGAGCTTGTCTGTGGTTACCCCACCCCCCAACCCCCAAATGTCCAAGTAACACAAAATACTGTAAAAATCTAAACAGATTAAATTAAAAAAGGAAGTACCAGAGATGCAGTTTCCCACACAGAGTAGAATACAACCAGCCTGGTTAGATTAGCTACCAACAGGTGGAGTTGAATGTTCTGATGGCCGTGGATAAAAATAAAAATCTAGTGGATAATAATATGCGAGAGGGTGTTTAAGGAATAATAAATAATAAAAAAAACACTCTAGTGGAAATCAATTTCTTACCTGAAGAGCTTTATGCTCACAAACAACCTCGGCAGGAACCAGGGTGACCCAAGCTCACCCATTTTTCATATATATATATATATATATATATATATATATATATATTATAATCAGAAGTACTTACTGAATCCTTTTTCTACATTCCCGGTGAGTGGCCACATGTTCATTCAACGTGTCCCACTGAAAATGTCCTTTTGCTTAATGAAGAACAAGGTGTTCTGCCTACAACAGCAGCCCGTCGGACCCTGTGGATCCAGATAGCACGTCATTATCCGGATATGATGTTCACTTGCTGTTTTTAGCAAGGCAAAGGATTTTTCTTTGTTTGAATCATTACAGTTGCCTAGTATTTATTTTTTTGTATTGAATTAAGCTTTTGGTGGCTGTAGTTCATTAGCTGGACAGAAAGGAGGGCAGAGAGAGAAGGGAAGAAGGGAATCAATGTCCTGCCACTGAGCCATGTGGCTCTCCTTATTTTTGATTTATTAATAGCTTTATGGCAAGACAGAGAGAAAGAGAGAGAGAGAGAGAGAAAGAAAGAAAGAAAGAAAGAAAGAAAGAAAGAAAGAAAGAAAGGGAAGAAAGAAAAATGCAATGGCTTGACAAAAATGGAAAAAAGCCACCGTTGTGCAGCAGGTCCTTGCAGTTTGGAGCAGCCTCTAATTAGGGTAGCATTCAGGGGTGGCATTAGTTCCCAAACTTCTTTAAGGGGTAGAAAGCAGAGCTCCTATTAGAGGGAGACAGGCTGAGCGTAGAGACATACTCTGAATAGCAGATGGAAGGATCCGGCACCGCCAGGGGAGGCAGGGACGATCCTGCAACTCTGGGCTTTAGTTAAATAAATGTTCAATTTTTTATTTATTTTTTATTTATTTATTTTACATCTTTTAAAACTGAAATTACGTTGTAAAAGATAGCCTGCATAATGTGAGGAAAGATACTTCACTTTTTATTGTTATAGTAGTTGGAGTGAAACACTAAGAAGTCAGAGCTCCATTTGTTTTGTAGGGAGATAAAGAGGAAGCACTGTCAGCATACATTTATGTAAAAACACGACGTTTTGATGTGTTTTAATGAAAATAGTCTAGAGTTTTACTAGAAATGTGTTTTTAAAACGACTTCAACTTTGAATCAAAAAGGGGTACAGAAAAACATCCTGGTTCTTATGAAGGTAGGGGTGACGTTTACGTTTTCACTCCTTTTATTTCATTATCGAACTTAATTCCATCGACTGGGTTTTAAATAAAATTCTGCAAATAGAACTAAGTTATGATAAGCCTTTTGTCAAGTGCTTGTTATAAAAGTCAGTTTTTGGGCAGGGTTTAGTCACTGAAAGTCAAAGTTTTCAAGCAATTTCAGTTATTTTGTTGAAAGTTTTATTTTAAAATTTTTTTATATATATTTATTTAATGATTAGTTATCTAAACATTTTCTTTTAATAACAGGATGCGCTGTTTACATTTGTAAGATATTTGTAAAAAATATCACCTCATTAATAAAACTGGCCATGAACAAAACAGTTTTGTTAAAAATTCTGCACTTTTTCTGGTACACAGAAAATAAAAATAAAATTACTTTTTCTTATTCTTTGTTTAATACACAATTTAAAAAAACTTTCATGGGTACTTGGATTATACTCATTGATTGCTTTAAAAAATAATTTATGCTTTAATTTTTTCTGAATATAAAAATTCTATTTTTTTTTTCTTTCTTCTGTTTTTTTTCTGCGTTTCAGTGTTTTCATTCAAAAACACTGAAACGCAGTGAACCAAAACCAGAGTAAGAATCAGACACGTTTGCACCAAAACCCCTTGTTTGCTCAAACTCAAATATTATTTTGTGCTTTTTTTTTTCATGGATACAATTTTCTTATAAACTTAACTTGACTTTTTTTATTTTTTAAACCACAAGTCTTTTCTGCTCTGAATGTTGCTTTATCCCCTCTCCTCATGACCCGTGTGACCCCGCAGGATAAACTGCTAACTGGGCTTCAGTCATGCTCAAGGAGGATGATGACCACATGATGTATGGCCGCAGGTCTCCTATACCTCCACCTCAATGCACTCTCCGACATCCAACACTTCCTGGTTCCCGACGCATCTATTTCTTTCTTTGTTTATTTATTCTTCTTTTTTTTTTTCAGTCGCTCTCTGTGTTAAGCACTTTCCATAATCCTTTCGAAACTTAAGGTTATTTAATATTATTAAGCGGGGGGGCTGAACGATCTTTTGCAATAGTTCAATAAACATATAGCCGTCCACTTATTACGAATAAACTAATTAATAAATCATTGAAGGAAGTGTAGGATGTAAACAGATATTTCCAACGTGATTTGCGTGATGTGATCTCTACTTTACGACAGGGTGTTTTTGCGTCTTTTTTTTTTTTAAACCTCATCTCCCTTGAACCGTTTTTACATTTTAACCTATGATTTTTTTTAAATTATTATTATTATTATTATTATTATTATTATTATTATTTTTGCGCGCGAGTCGTAAGTTGTTGAAAACAAAAAACAAAACAAAAAAAAATTAAACAAAGTCAGGTGAGTTGAGTATAATTTTACATATTCCCAAGAGAACAGAGGAAGTAGAGAGAGAGAGAGAGAGAGAGAGAGAGAGAGAGAGAGAGAGAGAGAGAGAGAGAGAGAGAGAGAAAACACTTCAAGAAATTCAGTGGTGGATTTACGCCCAGTCGGCTGCTTAAACCGTATTTCTAGGTAAGGTTTATTTTCCCTTAAGGTGCCTGCGTTTGGAGCCCCCCACCCCCCACACCCCCACCCCCCAAAAAAAATGTAAACCTGCGAGGATGAAATAAACTTGTTCCAAAAATGCTTTCAGTTATAAGAGCAATTCATGTAGAGAAATTAACGCCCGACGAACATTAATACTAGAAATATACCAGAGGGTTTATTAATAATAATAATAATAACAAGCACAGTATTCCCTAACATTCCCAACTAATGCTAGATGTACCTGGTTGTTAAATTCCGGAAATGATTCCATGATTTATCATTTTCGCATTTACTTTTGCTTTTGTCTCTATTTCACTTCTGCTATTTGTAAACAAGCCTTCAGCTGACCTCGTTCTTTACTCTCTCTCTCTCTCTCTCTCTGTCGTGTGTGTGTGTGTGTATGTTCTGTATCAGTGTGTATGCGTGCCCGTCTGTCTCTCGTTGCGTGTTACATCATCACGCAATAGCTGTCCTCTCGTGGCCCACTGAACTGGCTCTAAGCGCTGTACCAATTTGGCCATCTACTACGCGCTTCACGTTTCTGTGGATCAGGGCAGGCAGACACACGCAGGCGGCGGGGCGCGCACATCCAGTCACGGAAGCGCTCAGGCTGTATAGCTTTATTTATTTATTATTATTATTATTTTAAGGCAACCATGTGGACTGATTAAAAATGTAAAAAAAAAAAAGTCTACCACATGCATCATCTCAAAGTATACTTACATATATCTCAGATGCTTAAAAACGGTTTGATTTTTATGCGTAAAAAATAGGGTAATTGTGTGGCTTCTTTCTGCAGCAAAAAAGCGCACAAGTGAACACTCCAAAGGGGCAGAAAACATCTGAAACAAATGGAAGTATAATGTAAAGAGATAAAATAAAATAAAAAATAAAGCGGACTGAAGGGATTCTAATTCCCAACACTCACATTTACGCTCCGATCAAGCTGCTGCCAAAATGTCAACAGTTTCACCTCCCCCTTACCTCCCCTGGCAGATTTGCAATTTAAGAATGAACTTTGATGTTATTGAAAAATACATGTCACATCAATAATAATCCCAATTTCCTAACGTATTTTAGCACGTCATTGAACGTCATGCTAGAATATTAAATCAGTGATTCTTGAGAAGAGGATCAAAACAGGTCCTATGGATAAAGCACAAAATTTTAATAAAATAACCCTAACCCTACACAACATATATATATATATATATTAAAAAATATCTGACTAAACTAACCTGGGCCATGTGAGCATAACAATGTATGTTTTCCTGGTGTTTGCTGAATATTTTTTATTTTAAACATTGTAGTAGGTATATGGTGTCTTTAAAATCCCTTGTCCTGGAGCAAAACTCAATACATTATAATAGTTTGAAACAATTAAAGGAATACTAATATATTATGACAATTAAGTATAAGTATTCAAATAATTGTAAAAGTATCAATAAATTGAATTAAAAATCATTTTTAATATATTCTCCAATTCCATTGAAATTTTTCCCAAGTTTTTGTCAACACCGTCAGACATAAAAAGAATGTAAAAAAGTAAATAAATCAGGCATTATTCGGGGGCATCAGAACTTCTGAGGACCCCATGGCCTCTTCCGTTCTCTTCCTTTGCTAACAGGGCTAGGCAGCTCTAGTTAGCTTGTTATTCTTTAGTTTTTTTCTTCTTTTAGTTTTTTATTCCTAAGATGTTAATCACAACCATGATGTGTCAACACCATAGCTGGCAATTTACAAAACGTTGATGAATTTTTGAGATATAAATGCTTAATTTTAGTAAACTGACCTGATGAGCATCAATATGGCCTCCTTCAGAATAACATCATATCAATTGAGGTAGTTTGGCATTTCGTCAACTCCGTCAGAGTTTTTGACTGACAGTCTGACTCTTTCAGTGATAGCGTTGACAAATCTCACTTAAATGTGCAGTTAATTCATTTTACATAAATGGCATTACTTCACATGTATCAAGTATTTATTTTTACTCACTAGTTTGTCACCACCTTCAGCTCTGAGTCAACTTCTTAAGATGGATTTTATGTTGTTTTTAGTTTTAAGTAATATTTCTTTTGTTTCTTGAGAAGCATTTGTCTGTAAAACTGAGTAAAAATATCACTAATAGGGTCATTAAAAACTATTTTATATTTATTTTTGTCAGATGGTGATGACAAAGTTCTGGGTCAGGTCCAATAAAAATGTAATTTAAAAAAAAAAATACATTCAAATAATTGAACTCCCGCAAAATCTCATGTTTGTATATTAAATTTTCAATCAATGTTAAGTTTTCAAACCTACCTACATTTTATTATTTTTTGAAGTGAACTGAAGTTGTAAATTATTGAACCGTTAGCTATTCACATTCAGTGTGCGGTGAGGAGTGAACACAGAGAACAGTAAGGCTGAAATGCTTATACGAATAAACCAACTTAGTGAAAGTTGAGAGAGGTTCTGTTTTTACATCGAGAATTTAGGTTCGTCTTCAGTTTTACCTAATTTATGGACAACGCTAATGCAAAACTCAATGTACGGGCAAGCTGCACTGTAAAAACAAATTTTGGAACTGTGAATACATTCAATAACCTTTTTTTAAGTCTCTCAGTATGTGAATTTAGCTTCCAATGACGTTTAAATTATGACTTCACTCACTTCTTATTTTTCTTTTTTTTTTTTTATCACAAATTGGACCAACTCAAGACACTGTTTCAGTTGTTAGCTTAACTGCTAGCCAGCTAGGCTCAGGTGGTCAGCAGATAATAATGAGGCTGGAGTGTTTACATGGGTTTTACTTTGAATCAGTAGCTTAGTAAAAGCAACCAGTTGTCCTTAGAGTTGCGGTTGAGACGTTTTCTTTGTTGGAGTAAGAATTTGAGTTTTTAACCAACTTTAACAATGATAGCTCTTTTTCTCTAAACTTGTTACCAGCACCAAAACTGTCCCAGTCACAATCTTCATCAGAATTCTGACTTTTTCCTTCACTTTGCAAAAGTGAAAGTGAAGACTTTTTCCTTCACTTTCACTTTTCCTTCAATGCAACTTTTGACAAGTTGCATTGATCAATGCAACTTCTTTCCGCTGAATGCCACACAAGATAAACGTGAATTGGATTATTGGTTAAATTCCAATCAAAACATTCAGGTTTACTTAAAATGACATGAACAAATATATATATATGTATATATATATTTGTTAGAATTTAGCTTATGTTACACGTCATTCTCAGAAATGACCAGTTGATTCAAATTCAAATCATCTTAATTGCTAGCATTAAATTATTTTTTATAGTATAAAATGTTTCCAAAGAAAACAGCTAGAGTATGTATGACTAATTATTCTGTGTAAAAATTATAGAAAAAAACTGATTTTTTTTTTTTACTGTACTTGTTATGTCACTAATATTAAAAACGGTGAGCTTACTCAAAGCTCTTTTAGCTGTTGATCTTCTAAAACAATCATGTTCAGGAACGATTATTCACCGTCAAATTCGAATAAATTTTCTTATCGGTGTGCGTCAAACGGGAGCATATCTTGGATCATTATTATTATTGCTATATTTTTTTGTGTGTTTTCTTTTCTCAAGTACTGTGGCCATGATGTGTAAATCTGTGACCCGGCGGCTTTCCCCCCCCCCCCCCCCCCCCCCCCCCCCCCCCCCCCCCCCCCCCCCCCCCCCCCCCCCCCCCCCCCCCCCCCCCC
>CAEFZY010044701.1:0-13024 GCA_903066815.1 Brachyrhaphis roseni
TTTATATATTTATATATTATATATATTTTAGTTGTATAACTTTTTAAGTTGTATATCTAGTTATTGTACATCTATTTTAATTGCTTAGGATAATTTTAGTTAGACTGTGCCTCTTATTGTTACTTAATGTTAGTAATGCCCTGTCTTGTATCACCGTGAGAGGGCGAGAAACGTCATTTCGATTCCCTTGTATGTCTGGACATGTAAGAGGAATTGACAATAAAGTTGAAGTTGAAAGTTGAAGCACCTTGGATTCTGTGCCTTTCTTCTCGTCCTCCTGGGACTCTGGGATTCCTATACAACATGCATTGTTTACTTTAATATGAAAGAAAGTATTTGAACTTTTGAATCAGCTTTGGTTCATAATTTTCCCAAGGTTAATGTTGTCCCTGTTGCTTTGCACCTTTTTCTGTCACATTTTTTCCTCTCACTCAACTTTGCATGAATATGCTCTGGGCATATTCTCAGTCAAGGTCTTGCAACATGGAATTTGCATATTCTCTTGTGTCCACATGGGTTCTCCCTGGGTATTCCCCTTTTTTCTGCAGTACTATATTATGTATATTAATTGGTCACTCCAAACCTCTGCTCAGGGTGTATCCCACCTCTCACCCAATGTGCAAACATATCTGACCAGTGCACTAAAATCTTCCTTCTGTATGAGAAATGTGATGTGTTAACTGGGTCATCTTCGATTAAATCTTAAAAATGGCTTGGTAATGGTGTCACTAACAAGGATTGACCTGTAGAGTGTTAGTTCAGGTAGTTTAAATATTTAGGATGTATCAGAGTCTGATTTCAGAGACACCTAACAGGATGAGTCAGAACTATCCAGAGGGTCATGATATCCCTTCTGACCTGGGAATGCTTCATTATCCCCAAGAAAGGCCTGGGGAATTCACTGTGAGCAAGCATATCTGTGTTTTCTGCTGGGATGTGTTATCTCCACAAACTGACTTCAGATAAGACTTAACTGATTTAACAAACTTAACAGAATGGCCCCTTTCCTTCATTTAGGTATTTTGGAGGATTGATAGAACAATGATAAGGCAGTGTGCTGATACAACATTGTGGATAGCTCAGAGGAATTACTTTACAAAGAGGCATGATACCTTCTAAAATGTTTACTTCAGTCTGTTACTGAAAAGCCTTAATATTTTAGCAGTACTACTTGATGCCCAGTAGGGTGCAGTGTTGGCTCAATGTCTGACAACAATTGGTTGCCAAAAGAAATAAAATTTCTTCAGGTATTATTCTAGTCGTCTATCAACACTCAAGTTAAATGTATACGTATCCAACTACTGATAAACATTCCATGGTTAAGCAGATTAGATAACTGTGTCTGGATAATACATATATACTGAGGCAGGCATTTTTCTTTCTTTGACAAAAAATGTTTAAAGATACCCCTTCAAAACTAACACATTTATTAGTAGGTTTTAGAGGGTTAAATAAAAAATAATTGGAAGTGTTTAGCCCACTTTTCCAAAGTCAATAAAGTGTGTGGTCCTAGAGTCGCAGAGCAAGAAGTGATGTAAGCAGGGCTGACTAGTAATAAACAAAGAACAGGATTTTTCTTTGGCCTAAAGTCTTTTTTTTTTCTCTGAAAAGCCAGCTGATGCTTGTATATTTCAGCATTTATTACCGCTGATGCTGCCCGATAAAGTCACAGTGTAGAAAATTTCATCTGGATGCGATGAACTCTCACAACCCACTTTAATGTTTTGCAGAGTTGAATGCTGTCAAGTGATTTGTTAATGTAATGGCTCCTTTGGAAAGGTCAAGGTTCCAGTCTGGCAAACATAGTCATTCATTTCAGAGGTCTGTGGTCAGCAAAAATGAAGCTGGTGCTGAAGGATCAATGCAGGTTATGAGGAGAACCAAAAAAAAAAGTTATTTAGGAAACTGAAAATGTAGAATAGGAGCAAAGTAAAAAATATTGCTTATAATATACTATTGTTTTCTTATTTAAATCTATCAAATCTTTAAACAGTAACAATAATAAATCAGTGTATTGGATTATTATTATTATATTGTATTATTAATTCTAACTTAACATTATAACTATGCACTACCTTATCTTAGTCCACCATGTAAAACTTGCAAAATACAATAACATTTGTTGCTGTAATATGACAAAATGTTAAAAAAGCTCAAGGAGTAGGATTACTTGTACAAGACAATATTGTTTCTTAAATATAAGAAGGAGATTAGGTTTTTTACGTGCTGATCTAAAATATGATTATTGAAGTACGTTTAGCTTCTCAGTTGCTGACTCAATCAATAATATCCAATCTGATGAGAGAGCAGTGACCCTGTATTGATTACATATTGATGAGTCGATGAGTCTTCTACTGTTAGGATGTCATGTTACCAAAGGTAGCAGTGGTATAACATCCTTCCTAATTTAATTAACGTATTCTACTACATGTTATGTCAGGCGCTGAGAGGTAATTTCAATGCGCTGACATGGACACTTGACTGTTTTGTTGCATAAATACAAGACTTGATTACATTATACAATGATGCATTGAAATATTATAGTGATGAAATAGTAAAATTGTGTTCAATGGTGTTGGGAATTATAATGTAAAAGTTCTTTATAGTTCTTTTTACCTCTGGAGAAACAGATGTAGACATTTTAAAATATATTTTAGTTTTTCCTTCATATAAATTAACTGACTTTGTGAATCATTTTGCCAGGATAGGATTTTTAGCTTCTTATGAAAGCAAACTGAGATTTTATTAAAACTGAGAGCTAAAACAAACCCCTGTAGTTTAATTCTAATGGCCCGTTTGCCCAGTTTTATGTTTGAGCGGCTGACTGGTAGTTTATAAAAGCCCCTCATACTTATGTCTGTGGTGACAAAAAGCCAAATAGCTGGCGTCCTCCATAATTTATCCCTCACTTCTTTCTTCCCTCTGCCCAAGATGAAAAGTTAATTAAAGCTGCATTGTCACTTCATCTCATCCCAGATAGCAAAAACAAATAATCTCTGTCGATTTTCAGCTTTTATTATTTCTGCATGACAATCGCAGAGCTGGAATTTAGAAAGGGCACCATGACGGCTATAATTTTCTAATTTCTCAGAATGATCTAATACATCATTTTAGGGCGTCTCAGAAAATATGTCTCAGCAAATTGTAATGTGTCACAGAGAGAGAGCAATTTCCTAATCAAACTAATTGGCTTGCATATCAGACAAAAAAAAACAATGCTTACCCGCTTTATATATTATTGTGACAGGTTGTTTAACATTCTAAATCCTTATTAACAATCTTTCTCTGTATTTATAGCCAGACTGAATTTCTGAATTTGATCATCCCTGAAAACCAACAACACACCTCAATGTCAAACCCATTTGTTCCCAGTATTCAGGCTGTGTTCAACTCTGGATCCAGGACCATTTCTCAACTGCTTTTACTGCTGAGTCACCAAATACAGCAAGGCTGTTTGTCAGACAAAGCAGTGCCATCCCCATGGAGGAGCAATATGTACAGTTTATTCCTCTGGGAGACAGCAAGCATGGGACCAGAGGCAGAGACAAATGTTCATATCCAGGACAGAGGTTTTATGGTAGCTGTAGAAGACAATACTTCTTGTATGGACAGCAAAGCTGAGAAAAGTGAAATCCACTTACAGAGGATGTTGATCTGAATCCACTGAATCTAAAGCTGGGCTTTGTCAGGATCCTAAAATATAATCAGATAAGCCCAGCCTAGAAAAGATTTCATGTTCATGATGCACCTATGTTATTTTTAGCTAATAAGACGGGTCATACTCGTCAACTGATAATGCATAGTTTTTCCCAATAAGATTTGAACAAAAATGGAAAGAATTTAACTTTATTATGTTAAGAAAGTTCTTGTAACATCTTTAATAGTGCCCTCAAGTTTTCTTTATTTTTTCTTTTTCTTCATAAAGCTTACTCATATCTTATGTGAGGCATTTAACTGAGCCTCTGCTACTTGTTGCTGGCTGAACTCCAGAGATTCCTGCTGGACCAGAAACTCCTCATGCTGAATCTATGCAGGTGTAAAACCGGTACAAATGCACAAATTCAAGCAAAAACTATCGGGTGCATAGATTTCAGGATGTCTTTGTAGCCTTTATCAGGATAATGCACTGTGCTTGTGAAGTATTAGGAGTGAAAATATCCCACTGTTAAATTTAGATTCACAGAAAAATTACCTGTTCTTTTTCATGCTTTTCACTGGAAATGTTTGAACAAAATCCCAATCAAATGTGAAGGGTGATCACTAGAGATCATTTTCACAATATAGCAGGAGTGTCAAAAACTTAAGATGGGATTTTCATGCTCAACAGCAACAAAAAGTAGCCCTAAAGTCATTGCTCCCATTACTAAAAGACTTTTTCAAAAAAAAAGCCAAGTCCTCTTGTCATATTAGCCACTTTAAGGATTCAGAATGCTGTGAATCTTCATCAGAGCAGACAGAGCATCTACATAGCATAGCATGGGCTGAAGTAGCACCATTACTGGGTCATTGATATAACATTTGGTAGCCCTTTTGTAAATTTTCTAACACCTATTTACAACAGGTATAGGATTTCTAAGTTGTGAGGGGCTAATATCACAAAAAATAGTAAAAAGTATATTGTACCTGGCTAGGATGGAACTCACATTATGTATGCAACAGTATGAGATAGAGAAATTATTCATGATGGAATATTAGAACATTTTGGAAAATTATTTTATTTTTAAAAATTATTAATATTTTTTAATAATAGTGTCATTACAATGACACAACATAAAAAAAGTAAGGGTATAAGTTTATGGACCAAGAGATCTGTTTGGACCACATGGGTTGAATCTTTGTTGTACATTGACAAATGATGTATTTGTGCATAACTCTAAATACTTTACTGAAAGAAATATTTATTTTCTATTTTCTTTTTTCATTGTTAAAGTCATACAGATTTTTACAAGTTTAAAATGTAATGGATTTGTGCAGTGTGGCAGAGCCTAAATGGATAAGGGTTATTTGTGGAGCATCTCTGCTCTGTGGGATCTGTTGTTCCTCTCTTGCACTAACCAAGTAAACTGCTGCCTAATTATATTCAAGCCAAAATCTATTTACTTTCTGTGGCACTGTTGTTCTGGCAATATGAGAAGTGGGTAGATGGAGGAGGTCTCGTAAATGCATTCACCACCGCGAATATATCCATCATAATGCAAATACTGACATGGATCCAGCAAGGCACCATGACAGACTGACAAGAGTGAGAATGAGACCAAGCTTAAAACAATTAGCTAAGAGGACAAATATCTAAATCATACCAGTGCCTGGCCTTTGGCATTAGTCAAAGAAATCTGAAAGGGAAGCACATGCTGGAAGTTATCTATACTTACCTGGGTCTAGCAGGAGTAAAAATTGATTTGTCAAAATTACTGATGCAAGAAAAACAATCTCATGTTTTACTAGTTTTTACATTAAAAAAATGAAGAAAAATCACAGATTGATCTGTAAAAACACACTTTATTCTTTTGTATTTTTGAAATAAAAATAAGGGTTTCATTTGGATTATGTCAAAATACATTAATTTCACATCAAACTTAAATTAGAAATCTCAGACAATTCAATATTAATGTCCATGTTACTCATGCAAGACTGAGCAAGACTAAAATAAAAGCTTAAGATTTCAATCTATTTTTTTATATTGTTTAGCATTTTTGCTGAAATATGTGGTATAATTCAGTAAATGTGAAATCAGCTGTTAAAATGTATGTAGCAACATCAGTATGACCTGTACCATAAACCCAAAAAAAACAAAAACCTTCCTTGGGTTTAAGCTCCAATTTGTAGGTATGTTTATTGCTTGATTCTCTTCTGTGGTTGAAATATCGCTGCTTCACAGAACATCTGAGAGGTTGCCTCCTAAGCTACTAGCCCTGGAAAACACAATCCAAAAGCACACTTAAATGACAGGTTTTATTGCATTATTGCCATCACTTTATTTAGTCTTGACTTTATCACTTCTTAACTTTCCAACCACTTATCTTTCTTACTGTTACGTGTAACAGAATTTAACCAAGCACCACTGAAACAAGTTCTTTCATCATAAGATTGGTTCATTTGAATGAAGTCAAATGTGGTATAAACCCCCTGAATTTGAGAGCTAACCTACAAGAAATCTCTTTTTCCAGGACAGCTTGAATGGTATTTTCAAGATTTTAATAGAAATCAAACTCAGTTAGTGAGAAACAAGTGTTTTCAAGGTCTCCTCCATTGTTACTGACCTGCCAGATTATATGAAAGCTATCAATTCATCACAAATAATTGTCTCAATGAGTCACTCCCGTTAGTGTTCTTTAATCTCTTTTTTCTATATAATTCCTGTGAGCTTCTGAGTTGCTTTTCCTTTCTACGCCCTTCAGTTTAAGGGTAGCGGTTTTTCCCTTTGTCGCTTTAATAATTCAGTCCTCGTGTGTTTCAAAATTGAAACCACTCAACCATTCAATACACTGTTAGAACTGACACTGTCTGCCCCAGAGTGACCTCTGAGCCAAGTAATCCAGCTGTTTGTCCAGTGACCCACTCTGACCTATATGAGCCAAGAAATGGGAGATGGGGGGACTGCATGAGCTCAAATCCTTGTTGGAGCTACGAAATTTAAACAGCCAGTGACAGTCCTGGTACTGAAAACTGACAAATCTTTGTTTCATCTCTCTGTAATGTTTCACTAGAGTTAAAGTTATATGCTAGCTCTTTGCTAGGGCATGAAGCCTCTTTCTGTAGGTTGACGAGAAACCAATAAACTTTTTATAAATTTAAGCCTCCAGTTAAATTAAATAATATATTGAATATGTATTTCCTAATTAGGCAATTTTCCAGTTAATAATTAGTTTGCAGAGAAAAAAAAGAAGTTGTTTTTCTTTGTTAATCTGTATATTTGTTTGTTTCTTTAATCTAACAGAATTTAATGAGTAGATAAAAACACATGATTAATGTTTCTATTGTCTTTTGTTGAAATGCTGATTGTAATCTTAAGAAATAGACAGAAATCTACTGATTTTTGATAGCTAACTGGAGCAGTGGAACACGATTAAAATTTTTAATTGTGTTAATTTCAGAATCTGAAATTAATGTATTGCTTCCTAATCAAAAATTACATATTGACAAAATAAGCATGTTTTTTTTGCTGTTAAATTTTGGAATACATGGACATTTAGCTCAACAACAAAGATATTTGTTTTCTTTAATCTGTTGATTTGGTTATTCAACACACAACAATATTCTATTCTCACCAGCAGTCCATTCCAGCTCTTCCATCAGATCAGTTTTTGAAGCAAAAGTTAAAACCCAGTGGGCCAAGAGAAATCTTAAAATCTATGTAATTAATTAATTAAATTAATGTGTTCAAGTCCCAAACTCTAATTTCAAAGTAATTAGAGTTTGTAAACATTTAGCTTAATATTTCTGGACTTAAGTTTGGTAACCTACCTCAGCATTCTTATACAGAGAGGAGCTACGTGGAGCTGCCTTTAAATTTTTTAACGCCTGTGACTTACAGGTCCATTACTGTTACTGTGTCAAAATGCCTTGACGTAACTTGAAGAGACAACTTGTCTCGCTGTGCTTCTTTCTTGTCCGGGGAATATGGTGGACTGGGGAATGAGAAGGGATGTTGTGAAATGAGAAAAGGTAAAGACATATGGTGACTGCTGAGAAGCTGTGTGTGGCAGATAACTGTTTCCTCGCAGATTCTCATCACAGTGGAAACTTCTTGAAGGAGAGAGTCTCAAAGGGAGAAGCACACCATCTGGAACCCCACAGGCTGTGACACATCCAATTTTCCTCTACCTGTAGACCAATCAGTAACCTCTATATGTAGTTCTCTGTAGGACAAAGGCACCACTTAGAGAGTTTAGACATGGCTTCTCAGATTTGTCTAAAAATATTTCAAAGTAGATCAATCAGGACTTTAAGAATAAAAAGCATTTTTTTGTGACAAATTACCAAATAACTCCTGATGTTACTTGATAACATCAGGAGGGCCTTTCAAATGGCAAACCTTTTCTTTGCATGTACAACTTCATGTCTTTTCTGTTTTGGAAATAGACAGCAGCATGGTAGAGGCCATTTTGGATATGGACACTGACATGATTCATTTTAATATTCTGATTAGAGCATTCATCTAATCAAGCCATGGACAATGCTCTCATCTTCGTCTGATGGCAATGAGAGACACTTGGACATAACCTGATCATTCAGCTGGGAATGAAAAAGTCATAAGTCACATTTTATAGCAGAGAGATTTCTTTCTTCTGTCAAATATCAAATAAATGCTGAATCTTGGACAATCAAAATGACACGGATATACAAATGTAACCTAATAACGATATAAACATATTTTAAAAGTAAATGTGTCTAACAAAAAAACTACTGAATACTTTTGCTAGACAATAGCTTCAAGAACCTTTAAAACCTGGCAACAACAAATAACTTATTAATATGTAGTGTTAGCAAGAATCCAAGCTAATTTATTTATTTACATGCAGGTATGGTGGGAATAGGCTGTGATATTAATCAACAAAAATAAATTTCCTTACTGCCTGTAAAACATTCTTACCTTTAAAAGACTACAGAATGATTTCTATGTCAATGACCCTAAAAAATGTGACATTTATGCTTCTTGCTTCCTGCACCAATGATTTGGCATACAAGCCAGGTTGGAAATAAAGGTCAAAACTATCTACAAACATCCAACCTTCTGGAAAGCACGGCTCCAGCAAAAACATTTTGATGTAATTTGAAATATTAAACTGCACTTCTTAATACTTGGATATTAATTTATTCCTAAAAAATGTTTTGAGCATAATTCTTTGTTTGTAAAATGGACTTCAAAGGTCATATACTGTAATAGGTGGATTCATTTTACGGAATAATAAATGGATACATGGAAAGAGCACATAATCCCTGTTTTAGCCTCATTGCACCGTTTGCCTGTTTAGCTTGCCAGTAAGTTTGTATTTGTTTTAGTAGTCTTCTTGCAACTGGAAGGTTGTACATTTAACTCACCCATATGTTGATGTGCCACTGGTCAAGGAACTCAACCAACTTACCCACGATCTCTGTATCGGTGTTAAATGTGAGCATTTTTGTAATTTTTAAATGATCTTGCCCAGTTCTATCTTTCTGAGCTTTTGCAGTTACATCTCTCCTCATGTTCATTCAGGGAAAAAGCAGAATGCCCATGTATTGGTGCATATAAGAGCTGCTCCATCAATTTCAAACTATACAGTATCTGTTTCCACCTGTAAGTATTTGCTTTCAGCTGAATGATGGATGGTTGAATTTCCATCTGGGAAATGTACTTCTACATCCAATCTATTTCACTTATTTTGGAGTAAGTACTGGCCATGCAACCAGGCGTTAGTTGATTGTCTTTGCCCTGCATCATTAGCAGCATGTCCACACGGATCCTCTGCTATCAGTCACTTTACCATCTTAGCCCAAATCTCCCCACAGTGGGATATCCACGATCTAGGACTGGGTTTTTATCCTGCCCAAGGTCCCACAGATAACAGAGAGATTTGATACTCCCATTGTATGTCCCTGGAGAGTTGGTTTGATGGTAACAGACAGATAATTGAATCACAGAGAGATAATTTCTGTCAAATGTACAGACGTCATTGGCCCAATATGGCTACAGAGTAATGGCTAAAAAGATACAGTAAGACCATAATAGCTCCATTCACATGGAGGTTGATAACATCTTTCCTATAGTTGTTGTATAATCACATTTCCAGGAAATTTTCCATTACTGAGTAGGCTGTTTTTTTGGTTTTTTTTCTATTGTCCTATTTTCTCACCATGCTAAAAATCTGACAGTGTGATCAGTTAAAGTCCAGAAAAGTTGAACAATGTTTTCTTTTTTTTCTTTTTTCTGGAAGCTGGACTTATTTAAAACTTCACATTTTTACTATTATTATTTAAAAACAATTCATATGCCTGTTGATATGTTAAAAAACAAAGATACCAGGACTTTAAAAGTAATCATATTTCATGAACTTTGTTGTATTTTGCCATGCTATGATCAAAAACTTTATTTTTATCACAAAGATTTCATGTGAAAGACCACTTTTTAAGTATTTTATAACTTTGAAATTAAATAAAATGCTTTTAAAATTATTTTTGCAAATAAAAATATGGTAATTACTCTTCAATACTTATAATATAAGGGTTCAACCCCCTGAATCAGTCCTTTGTAGAACAACCATGTTCTGCTTTTGCATTTAACGCTTATTCTGTTCAGCAGAACTTCTCAATGTGTGAATGGGTTCCACAACTTTTTGAAAATGTCTGATTAAAAGGACCTCAACGACATTTTAAATAACACTTTGCATTCTGATTATGCAACACAATGCATTTTTTCTCCCACCACACCATGTTGGTCTTTCACATAAAGTCCAAATAATGGTGTTTAAGTTTGAAGTTGTTTGGCTGCAAAAAGTGAAAAAGTTCAAGGGCTATTAATACATTTGTAGGTCACTGTATCAGTTTCATCCTACAGCAGTTTTCTTCCTATGTGGAGTTTATAACCTGCTTCATGGTGCTAGTCAGGCCCAAGTGTGCCATTTCTCTGAGCTGCATAATTTGGCATTGGCTGAATCTGCACCTTTTTGACTTTACCAGGAGTCTCAAGAGGGGACTTCAGTTTCCAAGGTCCATCAGACATCTGCACTGTCAGTCCTACTCTGTCATAATTATCTCCAGCCAGGACCAATGTCTCCAGTTCTTCCTGTTTAACACAAATGAGTTCACGGGATTTATTTTTTCATTAGCATTTTTCATGCTGTAATATGAGCAGCAGGCAGGAAATGTTATTACCAGAATGAGTGAGTGGGTCAAGTCCCAGTTGTGAGCAGTGTAATAGTGAACTGCAAAAAGAGGAATCTTGCATGACTGTTGTTTTGGTAAGAAATCCTACCGATAATAGTAATATCTTTTTGTTATGTGTTTTCTGTGTATTTCATTAATTGAATGTAGATTTGTTTCCTTCCCCATTTTGTTATTTTCCTTTTTAAAGTTTCAAGAATTTGGAGTTTGGCAACCATTTCTAAAAGCATCTTTCACTTCATTTCACTATAATTGTCAGTCACTGTGACCATTACAGCAGAAGAAAAAGACCTCTCGATTGAAATGATTTGCCTAGTGTTGCCTTGACTGGACTCCTGTAGCTCTTAGATGCCCCTTTATGACCATGTTAGGATCTAATCTAGAGCAGAAAGAATTGATTCCAGGCAGCTGCAAATCCTGGGAGACATGCTGGCATGCCCATTAAAATGACCTCCCAGCAACAAATGAGATCAATTTTACAGTTTTCTTTCCAGAGCAGGACTGTTTTGTCTGCAATTTACTCAGACAGCCATGCAGTTATTGCATTATATATATATGGAGAGTTTTTTCATGTATCCTGTATGTAGAGCTTATACAGGGTTCAATCATATTTAAATTCCTCTGTCTCCATTTTTATATCACTGGTTCAGGTACAGCATTTTAAAGGATGTAATTTATTTCATTTCAACAACCAGCAAAGTATGACAGATCTTTATTACAGTTCCCCATCTGTCAGCCTCTCAGTTAATAATCCTTGACATGCAATTTGGTATGCAGGGCTTTTAACTTTTAGTCCTTTGATAGCAAAGAAGAAGGAAAAAAAAGTTGAGAACATCCTTGAGTGTGGACATCAGGAGAAGGCCACCTCTAAATCAAACCTCTGGGGAGATGGCCCAGACCAATCAATTCATTCTGGCATTGAGGGTGTGCACCATGAGACAGGTGTGGTTTAAAACCTCAGCATGTGCTGTAACAAATGACACCATAGAGTACATTCAGTAGGGCCACATTAAGTCTCGTTCCATCTGCAGGTGTCACATAAAAAACATCTATCTTCTTCGGTTTTGCTGTATGACACTGGGGGACTCGGAAGTCAGTAGTGGTCTCACCTTCCTGTCTGCCACCACGGAGCAGAACATATTAATGAATGGCTAATCTGTCCTCTCAAGAGACTATTCATTACCGACTGCTCAGTCCAACGGAACAGACATTAGCTGCTGAGATAAGCTTTTCTTCTGGCCTTCTAATGCATTGCTTTACTCTTCCCCTCTAATCTTCATTATCTTTGGCTTGTTTAATTAGGGAAACAAATGTAACCACTACAAGAATCTGTTAAACGTAATCACCTCCCACATTTAGTAGCAAATATACTGCATGAGCTTTTATTTTGTATTTGAAAAATAATACAGCTGTGATGGTGGCAGGAGTTCGCCCCACTATCGTTGGGTTGCTGGTTCAATCCCCTCTCCACTTTCTGTTGTGGTGTCCTTAGGCAAGATACTTCACCCATCCTGCCTGCTGATGGGGGTCAGATGGCCTGGTGGCGCCGGTCAGCATCCTCACTTCTGTCAGACTGCCCAGGATGGCTATGGCTACTACCCAGTAGCTTACCATCATCAGTGTGTGAATGGGTGAATGACTGACTATATTGTGCAGCACTTTGGGGTCCTCTAGACTTTATAAAGCGCTGTATAAGTGCAAACGATTTTACAATATTTTCAAATGTTTTACAAACAAATATCTGAAAAGTGTGGTGTGCAGTCAGTACTTTGTAGAAAAAAAAAACTATCACTGCAATTGCAATGCAACCTGTTAGAATGTGTCTCTATCAGGTTTGGACGTCGAAGGAAACATGTCTTTTTTCTCGCCACTCTTGCTAGATTGTGAAGTGCATGAATAATACTTGTTCTGTCAACAGTTACTTTCTGCATCTCCTCCATAGTTAATAAACACCTCTTGGCGACTTTCCTCTTTATTGATTCTCTCTGCCCACTCTTTCATTTCCTATAACTTGTTCATTGTTGGATGATACTTTGTGTGAACTAATGTTCTCCAACAAACCTATGATTCCTTCACAGAACAGCTAGATTCATAGTGGGATGAAAAATGTATTCATGTTGAATACATTTTCAAGTTATGCTTTGAGACTTATATATATATA